>JAOWBN010192299.1:0-15588 GCA_028565015.1 Pinguicula moranensis
CCTAAAGCACAGCCAAAATAGACCATCGTGCCTACACGCACAAGTAAATGTCGGTGGAAGTCAGCTGGATATGGCCTTCGGATCTAGGTGGATGCCAGGGGACATGACCCTCCTACCATTGGGATGTTCCGGGGCCAGGCTTCCTCCATACTTTTTTTAGTTCTCCTTTAAAAAAGATTGGCCTTCTATAATTTTAGGTTAAATTCACACTTTTTATAACATTTTTTTTTCTTTAGGCACCTTACCATCGCAAAGAAAGCTTCTCAAACATCCCGACAGTCTGATAGAAAGGGGGACGTATAAAAAAAATCTAAGAGGGGCCAAAAAAATTTTTTAAGAGGGAGAATATAAAAAAAAATAAATTAAGAGGGAGAATATAAAAAAAATTTAGAAGGGGAAATATTTTTTTTAAGGGAGTGATATATATTTTTTAGGAGGCGGTAAAATAATTACTTGCTATATATTTATAAAAAATAATAGTTATACCAACTTAAATAATGAAAAATAAAAACTATTTAATTTGTTTTATGCGGTCTAATTTATTTAGACTATCTAATTTATTTATATAAATATTTATCAGAATATATTTACACAAGCAGAACATATTTATTAAATAAAGATAAAAAAAACCTGTAAACAAATTTATAAAACAGAATCGATAAAATAATAACTAAATAGAAATCTAATTCAAAACAAATTTACCGATTGAAAGATGCCGAAAAAAAAATCAAAATCAAAATACTTGATTCAAAAAATACTAAATTAAATAATTCAATTAAAATTGAAGTAAAATAAAATAAAATAAAAATAAACCTGCCACAACCACGGGTACACATGACGCAGGGGGGCGCCGCCATTGGTCTGATAGTTCATAATTTCGCAAGAAATGATACGATATTTATAATGAATAAAAAAGGAATGAGAAATGATGTAGGAATTGTGGAACCAGATGAATTTATTGTATTTATTGTGCCAAAAAATTCTTGCCCTATATCATTTTTCAAAGAATACCCAAAAAATCAAAAAGGAAAATAATATATGATATAATGAAAAGAAAATCGTTACTGAATTCAGCTCTTGTGGGCTGTGCACATTCTACACCGTCAACGCGCTACGCCAATACGCGATCTGCCGGCTTTTGAACCTCCTTCCCAACCCCAAGTATCAGCTTGACTACTCATATTTTCTTCTATTTCTCCCCTTCATTTCGAAGTACCAGCTGCGATGACGGTGAGTATGCATACAATCAGCTCCATCTTGTTGTTGTTGTCGGTTTGTTTGATATTTTTTTACTTGTTTTTACCAATTTGATTCATTGGTTACTCTTCTTGGTATGCGCAATTGGGTGATTTTTTTTCCATTTATTTCGATGTCATTAATCTTTAGTTCTTTCGATTTTATTGACTTAAATTAGTTGTTTGCTGGTTTCGGCGGTTTGCTTATGGATTTTTCAGTTGATTGAGGCATTTGATTTGAAAGAAGTGTTTTATGGACGGAAATACTTCTTTACAAGTTTTGGGATTCTTACGTTGTCTTGTTTCATTCTAGTAAACTCGGGTTGAAAATCATCCTAGTTATTGGGGATCCGCTCAAACTAATTTGCACTTGTGACCAAGAGTATTTGATGGATAATGTATTGCTTCTGTTTTGTCTTATTCTTCTTTAGTTTGGATATCCTGCTACTGTACTGCTTTCATTTTATCCGGATTGCACTAGTACTGTATCCTGCTATTGTACTGCTTTCCTTTTATTTGAACCGCACTAGTACTGTATGATCAAAACTACAGATCGCACTTTAGGTTCATCAAACTAGTGGAGTAGTTTCACCCTTTATTCTATAATCTCAAGTTCGTGTTCCTGCCACAAATCTTAGTTGTTCAATAGAACTGAGGATCTCCATGAGATGCTGCGGTAGACAGGTGGGACAACAGAAAAAATGTTCAAAATTAAACCCAAAAAAACATTATGTGCTTTCAATATGTTTATTCTCGATTAGGGGTGGGCATTCGGAATTTCGAATTCTGAAATAAAGGCAATTTTCGAATTCCGAATTCCGAAATGCGGATCGGTTCGAAAATCACATTCCATTTTCAAAATAATTCAAATCGGATCAAAAATTTCCATTTCCGAATTTTCGAATTTTTGACTTCCGAATTTCCGAATTCTCGATGGTTTCATACTGGAGATCTCTTGACACATAACCCTTTGATAGAGTGTCAGTTTGCCTGCGCTCCTTATTGGGTTTAATGAGTAGTTATTGGCAGTGATACCTTTTTGTTGTATGAAAGCTTTATCAAAGAAAAATGCAGTTCGTGACTATCAGTTGCTCTATGTCTGTATATAACAAACACAGGACGACCTTGAATCAGTTAAAAATTATCTGATACCTTTTTTTTTACATGTGATTTATAAACTCTCGGATGTTGTTTGTGCTTTCAAGACAAAGTGCTTTGGTATTGGCTGATTTCTGTCAGTGTCCTCTGTGGTCAAGCATCATTTTCTGTTGTATTATTAATATCAAATATTCCGAGAGCTGGTTTGCTTTAAAATCGTTATTTACCTAATGCTTTTTACATGTTTTCATGTCATAGATAAAGACCGTCAAGGTCAGCAACCTCTCACTCGGGGCAAATGAGCGTGATCTCAAAGAGTTCTTCTCTTTTTCTGGTGATGTCGAATATGTTGAAATGCAAAGGTTACCTTTAAGTTGGCTTAGTGATTCATGTGCTATATTTTATATGTTTATGTGTACATGATTGTGACCAATTTGATACTGAACATCTTCTATTCTCATGTAGTGCTACCGAACGATCTCAAATTGCATATGTAACTTTCAAGGATACGCAGGGAGCAGAGACTGCAGTTCTTCTTTCAGTAAATATTCCTCTTATAATTTTAAAATTCTACATCGCCAGTCCTTTGTATGCCGTGTGAATTTTAACTTTTTTTATTATTATTTTATTTCTGTTTTTCATACTGCCTCATCAGGCTTAATTGACTCTGATAGCGTGCTGCATGATATGTTGTATTTATTGATTTTCTTGGCGAATTTCTTTTCATCATTCTTTTTGTAATCATGCTTTCTTCTTCTTAAATTGAAAATATGGTTCTCAGTATCTTCTGGAATAATCGGCAACTGTTACTTCATGACAGTGTTTATTTGTTCCTAAAACTAATGCCTACTCACATAATATTCTGATATTTTTTGCATAAGGATTCATTTACGTACAATGAGAATTCCTATAGCTAGGAACATTGTGATATCTTGGTATATGAACTAAAGATCATGTGATCGGTGTAGAATCACCTTATTCTACTTGCTGCTGCATTGCTCCGCAATTAAAACGATGGCCAAGAAGCAAATAGGGGTTGAAAAATTAAAATAAGAATAGATTGATATCATCAAATCTGGCAGTTTAGCGTATAATTATCTGTATTTATGATTTGGAGAAGGATAAAATGTGTCCCTGGTCATGTATTTGGTGGAAGCTGAACTTCTGTTATCACAAGTCATAACTATGAATATTTTCATGGATATCTACCAGGCTTATCTGTTGGTTTAAGAAATTCAGAGCTAATAGCTTATCTGGTGATGCTCTACCTCATTAAGCTGTATCCTGTGACAAAATATGTCTTTTCAAGTAAAATAGGGATTGTCTGAGCGCTGGTTAGCTGCTATCTTGACACCAATTATTCAATAAATCTTGGGCTTCATTCTGGAAAGATAAGGACCAACATTTGTGTAATTGCTTCAATTTTGTAATTGATACCCCAATATTTTAGGCAATGGCAAAGGGTGCATATTGGCTTTCCATTGAAGTTTTTTTACTTGCATGAGGTTGTATGTAGAAGAACGACAACCTTAAAGTGAGCAATCACGAACACTACTTCCTTACATTTACATCATACTCAGGGCGCTACCATAGTTGACATGACGGTGGACATTCAGCTGGACCCAGACTACAAGCTTCCTCTTACTGCCTCTGCACCGTTACTGGTAAAGAATGACTTAAGTTTAGTCATAAATGACATTGTTGAAATTATGTGCACCTAAAACTTCTCAAATTTAGCAGCCATCGGACAAAAAAGTTGTTGGGGGAGCTGAATCTGCTTTCCGGAAAGCAGAGGATGTTGTGAGCAGCATGCTGGCAAAGGGCTTTATATTAGGCAAAGATGCAGTTAACAAGGCAAAGTCCTTAGATGAGAAGCACCAATTAACCTCCACAGCCAGTGCTAAAGTTGCGTCCATCGATAAGAAAATTGGACTTTCTGAGAAGATAAGTATCGGTACCTCTATTGTGAATGATAAAGTACGTGAAGTAGATGAGAAACTCCAAGTTTCGGAGAAGGCCAAATCTGCCTTTGCAGCTGCAGAGCAAACAGTTAGCCACGCTGGGTCTGCCATTATGAAGAACAGATATATTCTTACCGGCACTACATGGGTAACTGGTGCTTTTAACAAAGTCACTAAGGCAGCTGGAGATGTTGGCCAAAAGACCAAGGAGAAAGTTGTAACAGCTGAAGACGAGCAGAGAAGGAAAATGGTGGATGACTTTGCTCAGATTCATTTAGCAGAGTCTCCGAAAGCATCTGATTTAGGAGAGCACCGTTCTTCCAAACCTGCTCCAGCCCAAGGCTTGATTCTCTGATTGCTTCTCCCATGAACACTTTGTGGATGTTACAGCTTCGTGAGGGCTTTGTTTAGTACATCATCGCTTACAGCTTTACATGCATACATCCGAGTCAGAAGTCAAAACCAACGAACCGGTTATTGATTTTTAAGAGAAGATTACTTGTGGTTATACTTGTATTCGACTGTGATTATTACTTTGGCATTTTTGTTCTTTAAAATAAATTTATCTTTATACGAATTTCGTAACGTTTTGTGTAGACACCGTTGGCTAAAGTAATAACGGTCCTAATCCAGCTGGACTCCATTCATGGACCCCCACCAATCAAAATCCTCTCGTTTTCGATTTTTGTCTTGTCCTTCCAATCTACATTTCATTCTGGAAAATCATTTAATTAGTGCAAATATATTACGATTTTTTCTAATTTTTTTACATCTCCATTTCCATAGACACAGAGAAAAAAACTGAAAATTACAGACGAAGGACGTGGCTAGAAACGGCCCAACTTGCGGTGGAGCCGCCGTTGCTTGGCCGTCGTCGCCGCCGCAAATATAACGCCTTCCTTTGTTTCCGCCATTCCCTGCACATCTGAAATATTCTCCGCTAGATCTGTACAGAGTAGGGAAAAGCAAAAAATTCCCCACAAGTCATGAAAATTTCACCCAACCAATCTTTGTTTCCTATTCATAATAAACGAGAAGGAAAAAATGTCGCACCACCACCAGATGAATGTGAAAAGGCCTTGACGCCATTGAACTGAGACAAATCTGAAACATAAAAAGTTCAAATTTCACATTCACAGCTACACCAGAACCAGAATATCGTCAAATAATCCATGTTTCTCCATACCATTTTCTGTAGGTTTGTGGGAATTTAGGAAGAGAATGAGAAAGCAGAGGAGAATCAGAAATGGAATTAGGTGAATGTATTTCCCCGGTTCCGCAGTTCTTTGCCTGATCTTCATCTTCTTCACCTCTTCTCCTTCTTCTTGTCTGCATTCTTCTCCGTACGAGAAACGTCCAATCGCGACGGATACCGCCGATGGTCCAGGTGACGGCGATCCGAGTGACTGTCTCTGCATAGTTGTCTTCTAGAGAGAGAGAAGAGGAGTAAAAAAAACTGGATCACAATTCACATCTGTCCGTTGAAGTGAGAGGTCTGAGTTAATTTACCAGCTGTCGGTGCTTGCTTTATTCAACAGCTGTTTTCTTGTTGTTCCTAACGTTACACAGAAGGTGAAATCAGGAAGTAAAGAAAGAAACAAAGATTCCGAGAAATGCATTGATTCCATGGAGTAATTAGTAAGTAATAGGTGAAACAAAACAATGGCATTCATGATTAATTGGAAATGAGTTTTTGCTTTTCATTATTGACGCCCAAGCCCAACGGTCAAACAAAAGAGGCATTGGGATTTGGGAACAATTGACACATTTGTTTGCATTGAAATATACAAATAGAGGAATATATATTTACTCTATATTTTTTTTTATGTTGTTTGCAAATATAACCAAATTCTTTTCTTTTTCATGAAGGGGCAAACTTGTTGGTAGCAAGGGAGAAAACTGATATAGGATAAGAATTGTAGGCGCAAAAAATACAAGAAAGGTAGAGCCCATGTGAATTGACGGTTGGAATTGATGTTTAACACGTGAGTATTGGTGTTATACATCCGGGTCCCACTTTTTTTGTGTGTGTTTCTTGCGCCCGCTATATTATTTCTGGAGGCTCTCCTTGAGATTTGAAAAAACAATAAATTTTATTGTTTAAAATGTTTTTTTATTATTTTATTAATTTTTTGACCCATCAATACAAAAACTAATATTTTTTTCACAATTCAAAATAATTTGAGATCTGTCTCTGACTTAACTTAGGGCTTGACCAGGCATTCACCTATCGCTTCTTTGATGAGTGATGACCATGATATAAGGTAAAAACAAAGGAAGATGCCATGTCATGTGGTGGAATTTATTCTGGCTGTTATACTCTTGCAGTCTCTAAAGCACTCAATCAAGACCTGCAGGTAACTTTTATTTTTAAGTAACTAGCTTATTCCTTTGTTGATTTCCATCCTCTTTTTTGATGACCATGATAAGGTAAGAACCAGGAAATTTTTTACATGGTTGTCACTGTAGCGATTGAGGACCCTTAGCAGACTGCCTTGCTGCCTGGTGAAGCAGAAGGTGAGGCAAGACAATAACAAAGGACCACAAAATGAAAAATTACTAGGTCATCAAAGCGGAAAAATACGAATCTCCAACTATATCTCAAGGCTTTGGGGGTGGGGGGATTATTTCTTACCATATCTCAACTTTTTTGGATACTTGGACAAAACCAGAGATCTACACATTCTTTTTAATTTTGGTTTTGTTCGGGACATTCATCTCCCAAGAAACCTGGACCATCTTGGCCGGAGATACATGTTCTTAACATGTTCTTAATGAAGGCACTCTACAACTCGAGAGCATACTAAATGGTCTGGTGGTCAAGACTCATCAATTGAAAACAAGTCTGGTAAGAAGCCGATCATCAGAGTTACAAGGAAAGCAAGGGATAGTGTGAAGTGATGAAGGCACCACAAGCAGCGGTAGCAGTCTTACCTCAAATATCTGCTGGAAAAATACTACCAAAAATTAGGATGCAGTACACTCGTAGGACAAAAGAAGTAGCCTGGTTGGGGACCTGCGGCAGGTGATTGGCACTAAGCAGGTGGAATCAGTAATTTTTTAAGTTTCTTGCAAGCAAGGAGATAACGTCAAGATTTGTAGTCACATAAATGATGGAAGAGGGCAAAGTTTTCCTTCGCCAAAGGGAAAGGGGGAGAAAACTGAGTGAGAGAGATAAGATGTAGAAAAAAACTTTCATTTTCATACCTGCCGCACTTCTCCAAAATATAATATATTAATAGTCCATTTCAGCTACGACTTCACTATTTAACTTTCATTTTCATAACTACCGCACTTCTCCAAAATACAATAAATTAATAGTCCATTTCGGCCACGACTTCACTATTTAACTTTTATTTTCATAACTGTCGCACTTCTCCAAAATACAATATATTAATAGTCCATTTCGGCCACGATTTCACTATTTCGCTCCTTCTGACTTTACGATTTAACCTATTACAATACTAATTTACAACAAAAACACCTTAACATAAAGCAACGCTGCTACAAGTAAGACTGTGAAGCAATTTTTCACTCTAGCCTTCGTCTTCTTCTTCTCTTTAGTTAGGCGGTGATGATGATTTCTTCTCAATTGGTGCCTTAATCACTTCCATTCTCTTACGGCGATCTCCACTCTTTCCCTTTCCCTTCCAGCTCTTTACTTTATCAATCGGGATTGTGACATTACCCCTCTCTTTTTTGATTTCTTGTCCCCAAGAATCCAACTGAGAAAACTGTTTTCTAATCATGGATGCTTTTTCCCAGGCAGCCATTTTGGGAGAGGACACTACCCAATGTACCAATAGTTGCTCCTTTGATCCGTGTTTACCAGGTATTTCCCTAAGTCCAAGTATTTGAACAAGATAAACTTGGAATTCATCATTCTTTCCGATTTTCTGGTGGAACACCTGAACTAGATTCTCTATTTTTCAATCTTTCTTTCAACATAGATACATGAAATATAGGGTGGATTTTGGATCCTTCAGGGAGATCCAATTTATAAGCAATTGTCCCAATTTTCTCAATCACAGCATATGGTCCATAAAAACGGGACATTTTTATATTTCTTCTAAATTAAACAAAATTTTGGCTATAAGGATGTAGTTTTAAGAATACCTTATCTCCAAACTAGTATTGCCTTTCTTTCCTCTTCTTGTCTGTACTTAGTTTCATCCTCTCTCGAGCTAGTAATAGGTTATCTCGAAGTATAACTTGAATATTTTCTCTTTGCTGATGGAATTCTTTAAGTGATATCACATTGATTTCTGTAGGACGAGGTGTTGGTATATGTTGTATCCATATAATGTTGTGAATGGAGTCATCCGGGCACTAGTATGATATATTGTATTGTACCAGTGTTCGGCCAGAGGGAGCCACTTACTCCAAGAATGAGGCTTCTGTGAGCACATACAACGCAGATATGTTTCTAAACATTGATTCACTCTTTTTGTTTGTCCGTCAGTCTGACGGTGATAATAAGAACTTAGGGATAGTTAACCCCTGCAAGTTTCATTAGTTCAGACCACAATTGGCTTGTGAACACTTTATTCCTATCAGAGATAATCTCCAATGGCAGTCCATGGAGTCTGTAGATTGCATCAATGAAATGCCTGGCTACTGATTCAGCCCCATAGTTTTTTTGATAGGTAATTAGGGCGCACAACAGCCGCTTCTTTCAAATTCATGGATCTACTGATAAGCCCTCATAGTGGGAATAATTCACGGGCATCCCGAGGGCCCTCCCCAACCACCTACTTTGGTATCCCAACTGGGCCCCGTAGAGGGACCCACCCATACTAATCCAGAGATGTCAAGCCAGATATTGACTCCAGCCAGATTCGAACCTCAGACCTCACTAGGAAAACCCTGTGTGTCTGGAGTCAAGATTCGTACCCCAGACCTCACTAGGCAAGCCATGTGTGTCTGGAGTCGATGCCGCTGGGACAATAGGCGCTCGATAATTGATTCAGCCCCATAGGGGTGTGATAGGGCTAGAAAATGTGCATATTTAGTGAATCTATCCACTACCACTAGAATCAAACTTTTCCCATCAGATTTTGGAAGTCCTTCAATAAAGTCTATGCTAATACTACACCACGGATAGGGAGGAACCTCCAGCGGTTGTAGCAACCCTGCGTGTGAGGAAGGATTAGGTTTGCTGCCAATGCAAACCTCACAACTATTAACCCAAGCTTCTATGTATTTATTCATATTTTGCCAATAGAAATAGGGTATGATTCTCTTGTAGGTGGCCTGTATTCCAGAGTGTCCCCCATAGGGGAATCATGGAAGAGGGTGATAATTTTCTGGCAGAGATTATTACTCTTTCCCACACAAATCCTTCTGCTTCTCCTCAACACCCCTTTCTGCAGATTATATTCAAGGTAAGCACTATCATTTATTGTATTGGCTTGCAAAATTTCTGTCAATTGCTCATCTTGACCATAGCTATCAATTACCTCCTCCACCCAACTTGTACTGCAGCTAGTAATATGGTGGATATTAGCATTTAATTTAGGCCCATATCTTGATAAAGCATCTACAACTTTGTTTTCAACTCCTCTCTTGTATTGACGGTATAATCATACCTCAGTAGTTTGGTAGTAAGCTTCTGCTGCAGCATAGTATTCAGTCTTTGCTGTAGTAGATGTTTTAATGCTTGTTGGTCAGTTCTCATAATAAAAGAAGTTCCTTGCAGATACCCAGACCATTTCATTACTACCAGGACAACTGCCAATAGTTCTTTCTCATATGTTGATAGTGCTTGTTGTCTCTGCCTTAGGGCTTGGCTGAAATATACTATAAGTCTCCCATTTTGAGTCAAAACTGCCCTTATCCCCCATCACTTGCATACGTTTCTACCACAAACTTTTGAGTGAAATCTGGTAGAGCTAAAACATGAGCCTTAGTCATAACTTTCTTCAGTGTTTCAAAGGCTTCTTCAACTCCTTCATTCTAGTGGAATGAGTCCTTCTTCAGCAGCAAAGTGGGTGGTCTACTCAAAGTGCCATAATCTCTTATGAATTTCCTATAATAACCAGTGAGTCCAAGGAATCCCCTCGAGGATTTGAGGTCCGTAGGTTTTGGCCAGTTTACCATAGCCTGTATCTTTGCAGCATCAGTAGACACCATTTGCTGAGATATTGCGTGACCTAGGTAATCAACTGAGCTCTTGCCAAAAGAATATTTTGAAGCTTTGGCAAATAGCTTATGTTCTCTCATCACGGTCAGAACAACTTGGAGATGTCCAAGGTGGGCATCTCAGCTCTGGCTGTACACCAAAATATCATCAAAAACACTAAGATAATTTTTTTGAGAAAAGCAGAAAATCCCTTGTTCATTAGATCTTGGAAAGTGGCCAGTGCATTACACAGTTCGAAGGGCATAACCACAAATTCATATTACCTGTTATGGGTGATAAAACTAGATATCCTTTTCTTCCATACAAATCTGGAAATATCCAGATCTAAGATCCAACTTGCTAAAGCACACTGCCCCCATGTAACTCATCAAGTAGTTCTTCAATGATAGGGATTGGAAATTCGCTCTTCACTGCTAGATTATTCAAATACTTGTAATCAATGCACATCCGCCATCCGACTTTTTCACTAATATTACTGGAGCAGCAGAAGGACTTTGGCTCCTTCGTATCAGTCCACTGGATAACAATTCAGTAACTATTTTCGCAATTTCAACCTTCTGAAAATGGGGTGTTCTGTAGGGCATTTGCTTCTTTGGAGTAGCTCCAGGTATGAGGGTTATGTTGTGATCAACCCCTCTAATAGGTGGGAGAGTTGTAGGCTCTTTGAAGATGTCAGAAAACTCCATCAAGAGACCTTGTAGACTATCTTCAAAATTCTGACTATCAGTCTTACTGGTACTTCCTATTTCTTCCAGAACACCTTGCTTGTCTACCAGCCACGGACTGTGCTCAGACTATATTGTTTCCATATTAAACATATCTGCTAAAATTCTTGTTTCATTTCTATCAACATCATATGCATAGACTCGCCCAATCATTGCTGCCAGGCCCCCACTAGTCAGCTTGGACATTTTCTTGGTTGAAATCATTTTCAGCTCCTCCACTCTTTTAATTGCCTGAATAGGTATAGTTTGATCACCTTTATACAGAGTCACCAGCATGTCATTGTAGTTATATAATACCGGACCATGTTTCTGCAACCAATTATCTCCCAAGATTAAGTCATAACTACTTAAGGGAGAGGTTCTTGGGTTGCAAGAAAATTCATAACCTTGCATCTTCCACTTGAAGTTCTTACACCTTACTTTACTCACATTCCTAACCCATTAGCCACCTCCACTGTCATTGGTTTAATGTACTCTAGCTTACATCTCATCCGTTCAGCAAATTTCAGATCTAGGAAGCAGTGTGAAATGCCTCTATCCACTAGTATATGCATCAATTCACCCTTATACCAACCTTTGATCCTATATGTATTTAGTCCAGTATTTCCAACAATAGCGTTTATAGATAGGGTACCTTCATCAGCTTCTTCTTCAACCACCTCTTCTGCTACTTCGTCATTTAATACTTCCTCTCGTGTAATTTAGGTTCTGCTTGCAACATGTAAATTTCAGTAGAACATTGATGCTTTGGGGGAAAAGGACCACCACACTTAAAGCAGAGTTTCTTTTCAATTCTCTCATTGAGTTCAACTTTTGTTAACAGCTTCCTTTTTACCTGAGGAGGGGGTAACATTGCTCTATTTTGTGGTTGTGTTATTGCTCCTGGTCTGATAACGGGTTTAGAGTTTAGTTTAAGGGTAGCGCTAGTAATAACTTTATCAATTAAAGAATTCACAGTGAACTCTTGTTCCTTAGCCACCTCAATTGCTCCATTAAGTGTCCTTGGGTGATTAGACTGTACAGCCGAGCGTAGTTCAGACTGTAGGCACCCAATGAACTTTTTCAGATAGAAGTTCTCATCAAATGCAGGGAATGATATCATTACTTCAGAGGCTATTGCATCATATCTTCTCAGAATATCCTGCAAAGGTTCTTGTGCGCCGTGCTTTAGGCACATAAAATCATCAAGCAGAGCTCTTGGATATGTCACTTTGAAGCTAGTGAGAACTGCTGCAACAAAGTCCTCCCACATCGTGGGTGTACGATACCTGAGTGTTCTAAACCATGCATCTGTATCTTCTTCCATATACATCCTTGCAAAGTAAATTCTCTCATTATATAAAATACCAGTGTAGATAGAAAAGTATTTCTCACACATCTCAACCCATGAACGGGGCTCTTTTCCATTAAAACGTGGGAAACCTGCAAAAGGTAACTTCCCTTTCCTCACTCAGCCCAAATCTTCATATCCATAATCCTCTACTTCTGCTCCTGTGTTGAATATAGTGGCGACTCTGTTATTTTCATCCAAAGGTGTATCTCTAACCTCTGCTTTCTTCAGTGGAGGATTCCCCGAGATTGATTGATTGTTGTTCTGCTTCTGCACTATAGCAAGAACAACATTGACCTGAGTCTACATAGTTTGTTGAAAGGTAAGTATACTCCTTCTCATATTCTCATTGGCAGAATTTGTACTATGTCTCATCTCTTCTGTAGCAACATCTAATTGTGTCTGTAGTTCCTTTACAGTGTTCTCTAGGGTATCTTGAGGTGCTACTAGAGTTGGCTCCTCAGAACTAGAAGATCCAACTGGGTTTTTTTCAGATGTTGCCTCCTGCTTCATCTTTGCCATTTTCTCTGCTGCTTCAAAGTAAGTTGCCTTGGTTGGAGGATCAACCATGACTTGTGGTTTTTGGCTTCTTGTTTTATCAATTTTGACAGATTGTGGTTGGATCTATGTGTTACAAGCTCTGATACCACTGTTAAGCTTCTTGCAAGCAAGAAGATAACGTCGAGATTTGTAGTCACAAAAATGGTGGAAGAGGGCAATGTTTTCCTTCACCAGAGGGAAAGGGGGAGAAAAAGGAATGAGACAGATAAGATGTCAAAAAAGAATTTTCATTTTCATAGCTGCCACACTTCTCTAAAATACAACATATTATAGTCCATTTTGGCCACGACTTCAGTATTTCTCTCCTCCCGACTTCACGATTTAACCTCTTACAAAATATAAGGAAACGCTACTAATTTACAACAAAAATGCCTAAACATAAAGTAACTTTACTATTTGTAAAACTGCCACGCAATTTTTCACTCTCGCCTTCTTCTTCTTCTTCTTCTTCTCTATCAGTTAGACGGTGATGATGATTTCTTTTCAATTGGCGCCTTCATCACTTCCATTCCCTTATGACGATCTCCCATCTTTCCCTTTCCCTTCCAACTCTTTACTCTATCAACCAGGATTATGACATAATACTCAGGGTTGGATATAAGGGTATCTCCGTATCGCCATTGAAGGGAGGCGAGGTCTTCATTCGCTTGAAAACAGAAATCCATAAGGTCCAATTGATTGCTGATGGAGTTGTATGGGGCAAGGCTTATCTTCGTAGACTCCGGGATGGGTTAACCAACAAGGGGAATGGGCGTACAACTTGGATAAGAATCCACAACACGCATATCATCTGTTGGGACAAACGCTTCTTCGCGGAGGTGGCAAGCAAGATTGGGAGGTGTGTGATGGTCGCGGCAAGCAAGCAAGATTTCCTCTATGGCACAACACTCATCATCACAGACTTGGTGGACAGCATCAACAGTTGTGGAGGTAAAAATAGGTGGTGAAGTGGTCAATCTCTTTGTACAGGAGGATGAACAATCGCACTTCCCCAATCGACGGGCAGACAAGAAAATCGATGGTGCGGGTTTGGTAGTGTGGCAAGTGAAGAAATCGATGGTAGGGGCTTGACGGTGGGAGCAATCAACCCTCTAAGCAAGAAGGATTTCCCCTCCCTGGCATCGGCGACCTCTAAATTTCGAATCCTCTGGCCAACGTCTTTGAGCAGAGGCAAGGCGGCGAGGTTACGGTGAGAATTGCAATGGCTATTACAATCACTAATTCTGAAATAGTCATTCATGCCGGTGATTCAATCGATGAAGTTATACTGAAGGAGACAAAAGTTCATAACTTGTCGCCACCTGGTTTTGCTAGGTTAATTGGGCCTATACACGAGAGTCTGGGTGCGCATACACCTTGGTTGAGCCTGAAAAGTACAAACACTAGCAAGTCTACGACGATAGAAGATATGGAGAAGCCCTTCGAGAAGCAGGTTGTGATGGAACCCTCAGCGCAGCAGGAAGCAAATGGCCCAACATAACAGGATTTTGTGTCCAAACATATAACGCAAAATCCTTTGACAGACCATGGAAGAGGAATCTTTACATACTCAGGCTCAACAATCTATCAAGCAGATCAAGACAGGCCAAATGGTGAAAAAGTTGTCCTATTTTACGGACGACGACCCAACTCAAATTTGGAACAAATAAAACAAGAAAAGACTCTCGAGGGCAAAAAATGCATAAAAGTAGCGAG
This sequence comes from Pinguicula moranensis, assembly GCA_028565015.1. NCBI lineage: Eukaryota > Viridiplantae > Streptophyta > Magnoliopsida > Lamiales > Lentibulariaceae > Pinguicula > Pinguicula moranensis. The sequence continues at coordinate 14,748 of JAOWBN010192299.1, forward strand.
AGCAAAACGTGTAATCAAGTCAACAAAAAAAATTCTTGATAAAAGTGATATCTTAACTCCGGATAAAATATTAACTCTAGGTCGTGATTTAAAAAAGCTCATTGGTGTACTTAAATTAGAGCAATCAACTATTTTGGAACTAATAGAAGCTCATAATCATAGAACACTTAACCGATCGAATGTCAGACAAAGGCCTAGAAGGAAAGACATAATGAGCATGATCTGCAAGAACATGAATACGTTCATTTTGATTTGGACTAATACATAAGCGAAAATCTCGTTTAGGTATTAATTCAGATAAGACACTGAAATGACTGTAAACATTTTTTTGGCCAAAGCCATAATAGTATAATTAATTTTTTTCGTTGAAAAAAAAACTATCCGATACATAAGCATAAAACTATTGTGATCACTAAATAGGTCATCCACTTACCTTGAAAAAACTAACATGAGGAGTCCCACAGGTAGACCCAAGTTGACACTCGTTCCAATCTATTATAAAAAAAAAAGGCCTTGTGGGTCTATCTTGGGTCCAATATTGTACCCGGTGTGTACAAATGGATGGGCCAAAAATCTTAGCCCAACTTAGTATATTGGGTTGCCTGGTTCGTCACCTCTAGTTAAAGCCCAGCCCAGCCCAACCCACAACTCAGTCACAGGCTGGGGCAGGCCAAACGTCAGAGGAGAGTAGGTTTTATTAGCTCTTCGCAGCGGTGCAGGCGGTGCCGAAATAGTCCGTACCGCGTCTCGCCTACGAAAGTTATGGTTCCGAAAATCTATACCGCGAACCGCCCGCGAAGAGCTGTTATCGCACCGCACCGCGAAATATTGGCGGTACGGT
>JAOWBN010192309.1:0-27671 GCA_028565015.1 Pinguicula moranensis
TGGGAGGGCTTACCATTCGGCTTTGTTGACTTTGAAATGCCGCTGGATATGGATGCTACTCTCTTGAAACTGAATAATGTCTGGATTGGATTGCTTTGGCTAAATGCAAATGTGGCACGCTTCGCAAAAGCAGGTAGTTCTCCACGGGTTGCATCAAAACTTACTATTTTTCCTTTAGTGGATGTGATGAAAGGTTTTGCTCCTGACACATCCACAAGTAAAGGAGAAGTGGTCCAAAAAGCCGTGGTTTTATCGGATATATAGAATCCTCCATTACTATTATCTATGGATGGTTCCACTGATATCTAGCTGAAAGAAGGTTTTGTTGGTTTTCTGAAGGATGGCTCGGAATTGAGGAGACTACAGTTGAAACTGAAAGCAGTCAGGTACCTCAATATTATTTTCAGTACTCTTGATCAGTCCCGGGTCCTTTTGTGGGAAGAAAATAAGCATGGCCTACAAAACTTGATTGCCAATGACATTGTGTGTTATCACATTTGCTGTCGGACCTGAGTCCATGGACCAAAGATATAGTATGCAGCGCAGAAACAAGATGGTGAAAGTGTTCGGTTTGCCACTTAGATACTGGACTAGTGACATCTGATACAAAATTGGAGCTGCGCTGGGCTCGGTATTGAGAATTGATGAATGCTACCTGTCTCACCAATATGTGGAAGCAATACAGATCCTTTTGTTGGGGGAGCTGGGCCAGATAATCCCCTCATTGTTTCACGTGAATCTTGAAGGTCATCAGAAGACACTACAAGTATGTGAAACTGACATGGTTAGATTTGAATCAAGCATGGGGCAATATATGGAAAATAATGATGATGATGATTCCAATTCGAGTATTAGCCATGTGTCCAACTCCTTTGATTGTTTTTCAACTGCCTCGGAGAGTAATGAACTAGTGGATCGGCCTAGGCTAAAATGAATGTTAATGTTTATGGGATCCACACACCAACCACCAATGGTCCATTAAATTCCCCATCTACTTGTCCTATGAATATTGCACAACCTAATGGCGTTCTATGCAGCACATGGGTACAAATTAAAATCAAAGATAAACAGAATTGTGGGATACATGAAAATATGGGGATGACACAACATATTAAAGGCCCCTCAGTAGAAGGGCTTTTGCTTGAAGTAGTGGTTTCTGTTAGTGACCTAGAGCACCAATTAGTTGATGATGCACTTATTAGTTTCATATATACTGAATGATGTATATCATTTTGTTCCTTGAGCTTTGTACATATTATGGATCATTTGGGTTGATGACTCAAATTGTGGAACTTCATAAATTATTATCAAACGTCTAAATTAGTCCCTAGTCTAAAGTCATTAGTAAAGGAACAACTATATGAGTATATGAACTATTATGTGGATTAATGTATGATCATGCTTCATAGATCATTGATACGAGATATCTATTTAATCACATGAAATATGAGTGTACGCGGTACATGAGTGTTGGACCTGACATATATTGACTTATTGTATGGATTGTGATTGTGTAATCAGCAAAGTTATATGGTATTAATTCAGTTATCTGAGATATTCATAATTTTTGGGGATAAATGTGTATTACGTGACGTTATCAAATGCTCCTTTTAACCGAAGGGTTATAAAGATAATTTTTCCAAATATGTACGATTCATGCTGGAATTTATGGAATATCAAGATGATACCTTTGTCCATCTCTTCCTGGATGAAATTAATAATATCCCTGAGCCCCTTGATGCAGTAATAATTTTTATGCATGCATTTGTGATTGTGCGATAGTCACATATTAACAATTATGTAATGAAGATGAAGAAAGTAATTAATGGTCAAGGATGATACATTCCTATGCTTGACATTAATTATTGAATATTATGTGACGAAAGAATTAATACTAAATGAGATTAAATGATCACGATTTATCTATACTAAATCGGTTCATAATGCATTGCTAGATGAACTGAATCATAAAGAATTAATTATGTGAGACATAATTAATTTTGCAAACGGATATGTTAAAAAAATCACGATTTATCATGAATTCACAATTCACGATATTGGTATTATAGGGATATTGGGCCATTAGGCCCAATTCCACTAAATCATGTTGGGCTCGAATCAATTCGAGCCTGATTTCCATCTTCCATGTGATGTTTAGGGAGTGAACACAGTAGGGGGCTTCTTCTTTGGGATTTGTCATGGTTGATAGTGCACGAGAGTCGTCAGATTTGGCTTGAATCATCGGATTCAAGATAGGTACAGTTACCCTTGTCTCAAGAACATGTAATACACGTAATTCATGGGCTAAGTTCTGAGTTGTGGTTTGGATTTTAAAGTTTCTAAAAAAAATTGAAACTTGATTTTTGCCCAACAGTGGTATCAAAGCTAGGGCGTGTTTAATTCATGTTATTGATGAGGAATCAAGTTTGAATTCACGGATTTGGTGTTAAATCAGGGTATAATTTGTAAAACCCAAAACCTAGTCAAGAACCCTAATTTCGGATTTGGGGATTTGTTCAATTGGTGCTTAGATTATGCAATTGAATGTGTGAATTGTATGATTATATGTTCAATTGCAACTTTGATCAAATAATTTGAAAAACCCCAATGTGTGATTTGAAAGTTTCATTTTTTGAGCAATTTTGATTTAATTGGGATCGATTGGTGCGTAATTGATTCATTTGAAGTTCGGGGTAGCTTAATTGATAGTTTTTTGTTTTTTTTTTGTATAAGCCAAATTTCATTAATAATTACATATTTACTAGAAATGGAAAATACAAATGTTGCTCCTACTCAGTCCAAAGCTATAATCCTCTTTGGGATAGATCTGAAATCCTAATCTTCTCCTCATACTCCCCATTGGGTATAGCTAAGGGTGATCTAGTACACGGCTCATCTAGTGTCACAGTAGATAACAAAGCATCTTAGCATTCAGTCACCGCTGTCATCCCCTTCACCGAATCAGAATCTTCTGACTGTCAACTTATCAATCTCCCATTTTAGATATATTGGTACATAACTCAGTTAAGTTTGTGAGGTATCCCTGTAATGAATGATAGGTCGTAATCCGATCGACATGTATCTAGAATCCAATCCAAAGCAAGAACATAGCTACTAAAAAAATCCATCATTTCAGTCTCGTGTGATATCCCTACTTGCCACAATACTTCAATACCATACATATATTAGGAGCCAAACTCATCCACAATATATTCTTATGCTGCATTCTTTATGTACCTCAAGGTCTCATGTGTTCGGTCATCATCATTATCAACCTTTTCACCACATAAAGTTGTATGCTATTAGTTCATGGGTATCTGCAGGACAATATTCACAGTTTCATGCTCCACTTAGTCGGGATGCGCGCATGCCTTCAAGTACAAATGTTTCGGTGCTTGAAGGGTATTGACTGATGAGAATTGCTCATACATTGGTAGCTCATGACCGAGTAATGGTCACTCCTCTTCCTACCTGTACCGTAAGCATATCAAAAAATAAAATGTGTTCCAGTTTGACATGATGAGAACTTATATGTCCAACTGTAGAGAACGTATCCGTCTTCAGAAATTCAGACACATGAGCGGCTGCAGTAGCCAATCATTCATGGAGAGTGAAAATTCCTATTGATTTTTTCTTTCTCTAATCCACGCCCATGCAACCCTCTGGATCACATAGGCTGCATTTAGATGGTTTTCCTGTTGGCCTTTGAAATGGGTATTGTTTTTCAGCTTCCACACAGTCCATACCAATGCTATCTAGACAGTTTTACATGCATCCATTACTTGGAAGAAGTTCTCAAAAGAAGGAACATGCATAACAGATAAGGATAGATTAGTATCAGATTCCATCCAAATTCTAATCACACTCTATATTTTTAGAACTATAGGGAGAAATTGAAAGAGATGTGATGAAGTCTCCTGTTCTCCTTGAAACAATGTGCATCCTATTTCCTGCCTTTTGTGTATGACTGTCCTCCTTGATAGTAACTCCTTGGTAGGGAGTGAATCTTGTAATAAAGTCCATGTCATAATCGTAGCTTGCGCAAGGGAGAACTTGTTGCACACTTTTTGGAGACTCTGAGCCTCCTCACAGCTGAATGAGGATTGTTGTTGTTCCATGATCTTTCTGTATGCCATCCTGACAGTGTAATTTTTCACCCGAGCTGCCCTCCCATACATACCTATCCCCCCCTTCTTCTTTAGGTGATGTGTTCTGGAGCACATTTTGCAGAATCAGTAGATCATTGATTTCCCTCTGCCTTAGCGTCCTCCTCCATAACCACCTACCCTTCAACCATACTCCCATAAAAGCCATAGAAATCTTTGGATTCCTACCACTCTAAATAATCTAGAAAATCTGCTAGCAAACTTAATATTCTCATGCCATCTGTCTTACCAGAAGCTAGTATCTTTGCCATAGCCTATTCATATCCTCATACTAAAGCTAAACCATTCCTCTGCCAATGTATCCTGCAGATTTTTCCAGCAACTGGATGCATACATCCTTCCTCTTTGTCTTCCCACACCCCTCTGTTCAGTCCTTTGCATTTCCAGCTCCCTAAGAACCCCAGCCATTAAGCACCCCTTCTTTCCATATCTTGATCTAATTATTGCCATTGACATACCCCCCTCCTTACCCAAAATCTTATAGTCCCACTTTCCAAGCATAGCTTTATTGAATACACTCAGTTTGCGCACTCCCAAGCCTCCTCCCTTGCTGTACACAGTTTATCCCACGCAACCCTGCACAACTTTTTCTTCTCCTTACTGCCTCTAGAAGAAGGTCCTCTGAGCAGACACCAGCTTCTTATCACTGAGTTAGGTGCATTGTAGAATGCAAAATAATGTGTAGGTAGAGCTGCAAGCACTGAATTCACTAGAGCCAGTTTCCTTCCCGAGGACATGAATTTCTGATTCCAGGTGGATAGTACCTTAGTGAATCTATCAGAGATTGGCTTCCAAGTTTGCTGCCTACTTGCATTAGCTCCCACTGGGAGTCCTAAGTAGTGAAAGGGGATCCTACCTACTTTACACCTCAAAAAGGTTGCCATATCCTCAGTCACTCCTGTAGAGACATTTATCCCAAACAAACTACTTTTGCTAAAATTGATGCTCAGGCCTGATACAACCTGAAAATTCTGTAAAACGGCCTTGAATACTCTGACTGCATCCCAGTACGCTTCTCCAAACAATAATGTATCGTCTGCACATCGAGTTACCAGGATCTTATCCTTTCACACTTCTACTCCTCTGAACATCTATTCTGCCACATTCTTCCTAATCATATATGACACCCCCTCAGCTGCTATCAGAAATAGAAATGGAGATATGGGATTTCCTTGTCTGGAACCTCTTGTAGGATAGAATTCCAGGGTTGGGTTGCCATTGATCAAAACATATGTGGATGCAGACTCAAGCACCTATGGAATCCAAGCTTTCCAGCAGCTTGGAAACTCCATTCTATCCATTACGTCTAACGTATATGATCAATTTAAGGTGTCATATGCCTTTTCAAAATCCACCTTAGGTACAAGGCCCTGTTTTCTAAGTTTCAGCAATTCATCTACCATCTCATTTAACACACCATCCATTATCTTCCTTCCCTTCATGAAAGTCATCTGGTTTGGAGATATGATCGCCTCCATAACTATGCAGATTTTGTTTTTGTTTTTTCCCCGAATTTCTGATTTTGGCTTCCCCATTTTGCCAAATAATCCATTGCAGCACTAGTTTCCTTGTAGTAGTGTTTGATTGTGATATTATAGAAGTCTAGCAGAAGTTGTTTAATCTGTCTGCGTTGCATCCTGATCCGCCATGATTGAATCTTATTGGTGATAAGAGAATCAACTAAAATAGTTGAATCAATCTCCACATCCAGTTGCAAGAATCCATGAGAGTGACAAAGTTGTAAACTAAATAATAATGCATTAGTTTCGGCCTCAATACTTGAGCACTGTGTATATTTATTAGCAAAGGCCATGATCATCATACCTTGAGAGTTTTGTAGGATTCCTCCTCCTCCAATTGTGGAGGCTGAGGAGCTTCCGTCCATGTTGAGTTTTATATATGGAGCAGTAGGAGGAATCCATCTCACTTCTATGCTAGGATGATGATATCCAGGTAGTAGATTTATATGTAATTCCTTCATCATTTGTTTAAATGGGGCTTGTGCAGGCATAGGAGGTGTTGCATTTCGCAGGATGTCCTGTAGGAGACTTGTTGATGATTTTATAACCAAACCAAACCAAATACTGGAGGGGAAGACTCAAACCTCATTTCGCATATGAACTTCCGCATTTCCCAACATATAATTATAGGAATGAGTCTTCTAATGTATCTGATAAAACCATTTGGCTAAGGAGATAGCCAAGCCTCCAATATGGAGCTTAAGTATGTGTGTCTTGGTTGAATATTAAGGATTGTTTCAAAATGCTGCCAAACCATAGTGGCTAGCTTTCCCTCCGAGTGCAGGTGATTAGAAGATTCAATAGAGCCCAAGGATAGGCAGCAGGAGCAACATGAGGCAATAGAGATGCCTCTCAGTCTGACTGCAGCATCTACTGTGGAAGATTTTCCACATATGAGTACTGATTTTGAGTGGAACGTGCTTATCCCATATCCAAGAGAATTCCATTACAGGGGAGTATCTTTTTCGGGTTATTCCCATGCTGATTTGATAGAGAAGAGACCATCATGTGTAGGAGTTCATATGCTTATGTCTTTGCTCTCTGCTATTTGTGTCTCCTTAATTGTTTGTGTTTGAGCATCAATGATTCCTTGTAGCTTTAATCTATCCCACTGGTGGTTCAATATATCCAACTGGTGCTATTTCTCCCATGACTGTTTCCTGAGTCCATTTATCCCACCAAAAATTACAGTCACCTGTACCAAGAAACCATAGTGTGTTGGCTAGTATGATGTCTCGTACCTCTATAAGTCTTTTCCTGCAATGAGAATGTGTCATTCTTGCTGGAGCTATGGTATGGTCTTTGCCTCTGCAGTATTTTCTTTTCATGAATTGTGCCCATCGACTTTCACCTTGTCTAAGAGCCCACCATAGTTTCATGCCAAAAGTTGTGGACATGTCTTTGATTCTTCTGCAGGCAAGTTCTCCTTCTTCTAGGGGGAGGCAAATGTGTTTCCATGCCTTCTAGTGCATTTTTTTCTTATTGTCCCTCCAGCCCCAATAGAAATCAGAGAATATAGCTTCAAACCTGTAGATGATCCAAGCTAGAGGTTTGATAACCATGATTTGATAGATAGGGACACCTGTGAGGATGTGTTTGATGAGTGTAAGACGCCCTCCACTAGATAGATAAGATGCACTCCAACCGTTTAGCTTGGATTTGATCTTAAGAAGCAAATGTGCAAATAAATCCACTGTCTTCCTTCCATAATACAGTGGTACCCCAAGATATTTAACTGGCAGAGGGCTGTAGGGATAACTTGTCCATTGCTGGATAAGAACCTTTCTAGTTGTTGGCGTTTTAACTGAGGTAATGAAGTTACTTTTGCTTACATTAACTGATTGTCCATAGCATGCTTCATATGGCTATTCTTGTTGGCTATAGTGTTGTGTCAAAAGGTTATAGGATTTTTAATCCTATAACTCATCAAATTTTGTAAGTAGAAGTGTAAAAATTGATGAAGAAGCAATCTAGCATTAGGAGAAGATGACAACTTGAACAAATCCTAGCTAAAACCAAAATGTCTCACGTCAACTTGATATATTACCACATGAAGACGAAGTTTCTGATAATGAGGATCAATCTGGAAGAGGCACCAAATCACTGCAGGACATTTTTAGTCGCTGCAATGTAGCTATATGTGAGCCTTCTGATGTTTGGAAGGCTTTAGAGATACCAGAATGGAGAGCTACAATGAATGAGGAGCTTAAGATGATTGAAAAATACATTACTTCGGAGCTTGTCGACAAGCCATCAGACAAGCATATCATTTACATAAAGTGGATATTTAAGTTTAAACTAAATGCTGATGGCAGAATAACAAGCATAAAGCATGGCTAGTGGTTCGATGAATTGATCAACAAGCTGGTTTGGATTTTTCAGAAATGTTTGCACCAATTGCAAGTCTCGATACTATCAAGATATTACTTTCCTTCGCTGGTCCGTTGGATTGGAATGTCTTACATCTTGATGTAAAACCTGCATTTCTGAATGGAGTGCTTGAACATCAGTTTTTTTTTTGTTTTTTTGTTTTAATCTCAACCGCCAGGCTTTGTGAATAAAGAAGCACCTGCGAAAGTTAATTTACTGAAAAATTGACTTATATGGTTTAACAAGCACCTCATGCTTAGTATTCTATAATCAATGACTATATCCTGAGTCTTGGTTTTGAGAAAAGCTTGAATGAAGTTACTTTATATATCAAACATGATACTTTTTGTGTTTTCATATTGTCATTATGTTGATGATATTTTGTTGAGAGGTAATAACAGCAAGGCAGTTGAAGCTTTTAAGAACAAGTTGAAGTAGGTTTTTTAGATAAGAAATTTGGAAAAAATGTCTTATTTTCTCGGAATGCAGGTTTGTCAAACTGCAGAAGGAATCTTCATATTACAACCAAAACAATAATTTTGTGCATTCCTGCAAACTGGGACATTATGCTAGAGAATATGAAGGTGTCCACTTGAATTTGGGGCTAATACATACAACAATATCGATGTTAGACTGTCTTTAGAATACTCAGTTAGGTATTAAATTTAGATAGACACTCGAACGGTTGTAAATGTTTTTTGGTGAAAGCTGCAATAATATAATTATTTTTCAAAATGAAAAAAAAAAACTCACAAAAAAAGTGTGCTACTGAAATTTTGAAAAAATTTGGCCTATTCAACAGCAAGACTGTAAGTACACGTCCATTGTATAGAGTTCTCTAAACATGAGGATTTTGCTGCCATTGATGCCTATGTCACAGTTTGATTGGGTCGTTATTGTTTTTTGTGTTACACGCCCTAATATCATGTATGCTACAAGTGTGTTGTCTAAATTCATGAACTCTCCATCTGATGCACATATTACAGGTGTTAAGGGAGTTATAAGATACATCAGAAGTACTTTAGCTTATTGGATGTTGTATAAAAAGTTTGCTCCTATCAAGCTTTTAGGCTATTCTGATAGTAATTATGGGGCTTAGTTGATATTATAAAAAGTATCTCTTGATATTGTTTCACTATGGATCTATCGTAGTTTGTTGGAGTTAAAATATAGGACATTGTGGCCTAATTGACTGCTGAAGCAAAATGTATAGATTCTTCTTTACTAGTTAATCATGCTCTTTGGATGAGGAAACTTCTCTTAGATTTAAAGTTGTTGAAAGTTGAACCAACAACTATGGTGTGTGATAGCAAATTAGTTACTGTTACGGCGAAAATGAAGTTCTTATGGTAATGGTATGACAAAACACATCAAAGTCAAGTATCATGTTATTTGTGAAGCTGAAAAGGAAGAGGTAAAGCTCATGCATTGTAGTTCTGTTGAGGAAACTATCAAATCCACAATCCACAACGTATCTAGTATATTCTCAACTAAGTTGGTGTCTGATGGGTAAGATGTATGCGGCCTTCCTCTTGTAATTATACAAAGAGGTTGTTTCCGTGACAACCCAATATGTATTGCGTCATTTGATGTATTGAGTTCCAGCAACTTCATTAAATAGAAGCACTGAAATTTAATAGAGTAATTTTGCTCTACTCCATTATTAGCACAAAATTAAAAGAATTGTCAATGATGACTCTACCAACTCAATTTGCAATGGACTAATGAGGAAACTATCAAATATATTCACCAAAGCTTTGAAGAGAAAAGGACATGACTCCTTGAGGATAAGTATTAAAATGATTAGCTTCAACATGATCAAGGGGAGTGTTAAAAATTGAAAGTCTTATTTGTTGACTTATTTTTGGAAAAATATGCATTAGGTATCTTTTGTTGTAAATTAGTTTTTTGTTTAATATGTGTTGTTAGTATTGTGCTCTACAGCCAAACACCTAAGGTCTTTTATATCAACGTTTTCATATCAATGTATATGATTTATAGCATACTTCATTATTGATTCTATTTACTGCTCTTATAGCATAACGAATAATAAAGCCCAGGTATTGATAACTTAGAATGGATCCCAAGGAGTTGTGATGGTGAGACCTCTCTAATAAAGTTATCAATACTGAATATTCCTATTCATAGTATTAGTGAGACAGTGCATCACTAATATGAACAGATTAGCGTGTTTTAAACAGCTTCCTTTTGAAAGGATTAGTTGATAAGTATATTAGATTGATCCGGCTAAAGTTTACTATATTATTGATACTCTAACGAATGGTATGTGCAAGTGATCCTCAAGGAGTCATGTCCTTTTCTTGGGCCATTGCCTGATTATGGAGCAACTGCTCCTGTATAGGTGAAGTGCTTGTTTGTGCTATTGCTTCTTGGACAGTTGGAACAGCACTTACTGTGGAGAATATTTCTTCTTGAATAAAGTCTATCCTTGTTGGAAGAATAAGGCCAGCCTCCTCTTGAGCACACGACACTAGATGTTTGTGGGGTCTCTCTGAGCTTTCAAAAGTAGCCAAGCTTTCATGGATAGCCATATCAATATCAGCATCCTCAACATCAAGACAAGCAAATTTGTTAGGTAGGCAAGTAGAGCTATCAAGGACATTGGACACATTAGTCTCAGAAGCATTCTCATGAACAGATATAGTGTCAAGAGCATTAGTTGATTCCAAGTTTTCCTTCACCAGTAGGGCATTAGTTGTATCCTCCATTTCAATTTCCCCTTCTTCAACTACATTAACTTCTTCGTGATTGACCTCATATGTAGTATTATGTGATTCCACAATATTAGCATTTGTATGAGAATAAATTTGATCTTGTGGATTAGCTATTGTACCTTGACCGGAGGATGATGCCAAGTTATTGACTTCAACCTCCGTGATAGATGGCAATGTGTGCAGTATTCAGGTAGTTTTTCAATTTGTAACGCTTGCCAGAATCCTTCTATTCATTCTGCCTCTATGTATAGCCTTTTCACTAGGGTAGTTAGAAGATTCATCTCCACACAAACTCGTGCGATACTCGGCCTTGAGAGCATAGTCGTGTCTTGATCGATTTTGATCAGAGTACCCAGAACTTGAGCAATAGATCATATGGCATCCTTACGGTAGAATTGAGTAGGGAGACTTGGACCAAACTGGAGCAACATTTGATTCAATTTCGGCCTTGAAATCCAATGACCATTTGAACACTCTCATTGGAAACATTTTAAGAAACCATGTTTCTCTCATCCATAGTTAACCACGATCTTCCTCTTGTGTAAACCTCATCTGTTTGTGATCCAGTAGAACTATGAAAATCTCACCTTTTAGGCCAAAGGCAACAATGAGTTTGCGGATTTCTGGTAGTGACGGTCGACCGTGGGAGAATTTACTAATAAGTGCAATATGGAAAGGAGAATTCAAGGAGGCCATATCCTCATTGGTAAATGACACCTTCGGTTCTCCCTTCCATTCACCTGGGACCTTCAGTGGTATGGGTGTGTATGCTAAGGTTTTACTTGTTCCTAAAACTGAGGCAATGGACTTTAGAGCTGAGGGAGCTTGTGAATTAGTTCCATGAACAAGAGGAGGAAAGGAATCAATGTCTGGGGGTGTAGTTTCCGGTGGAGCATGATGGGCCATGTGGGGCCTAGTGGGATGCAGCGTAAGCCACTCAGAGACATTACCGGGCGCATATTGCATCCCCGAGAAGAGGGGAATCCAGGAGGTGAGCTAGGCAGTGATTAATTGCTGGGGAGCAATAGACAACGGAGACAGTGGGTTTACTGTGCATCGGTGGATTTCAGAGAGCTCATGAGAAATTTACTGTGCATCGGTTCCTTGAGTTGTTTGATTCTTTTTTCCAACTCCTTTGGATGTTTAGGTTAACATCACAGGTTTCTTGGGTGTGGAATGCCACTAGGCTAAATTGGAGGTGTGAAGTTGTTATGTAGTGGAGGAAAGTCTACTACATATGTTTTCTAAGGTGAGGTCATCTCCACTTCCATCAGTGGAGTCTATTGTAGATGATTGTCAGCAGCAATAGATACAATAAGTTGTTCCAAGATCTGTGGTAGTCCTACAATATCCTCAGGGCTATTTTGATCATCCTCCTTCTCAGTGCAGAAGTGTTTTGGACTTATCTGGGAGGGGTTTCATTTACCATAGGTATTTCTACCATTATATTTGATCATAGAGTTAGTGATTAGGTCCTGAGATTCAGGTTATATTTCCTCAATACTACCTGATACCTTATTAGTTAAGGTGGCAGGCCACCAGTCCAATTTTATTGAAATCCAAGGACTAGTGTTGGGAATGTGGTACAATTGGTCATCAATGTTCCTTGCCCTTATGGCCGTAGTAACATGCTCCTTTACTTAATTTTCAAGGATAACTTTTGGGGTTCGAGATGGAGTGAGCAATTTGGAATTAGCTACAGGACAAGCATTAAGGGTTATCGATTTTTCATCAACTATAATTGGTAGAGTGGGGGCTACCTTACAGCTATAATCAGTTTGAATCATGATCTTCACAGCATCTAAACGGCAATGTTTGATGGTGCAGTCACAAATCTCAACAAGAGTACCCATTATTGCCAATTATCTCAAGTGTTTGTTTGTTCTGTAGCTGAATAGGTTGGCCGTAGATTTTATACAAGCTCAGATATAGTTGAGGATCAACTCTGTCATCAGACCACGTGGACAACTCTGTCAACCAATTCATAAGCCACTCCACATCATTCTTCATCAGATTCTTCATGTCAAGTTCCTCTTCCTCCAAGATTTGGACTTGGTTTGCTTCCATTGGGCTAATAAAAATGCTGAGATAGCCAGCAAATCGGAGTGCCATTGCAATTTCCTCCACTCATCATGGATTTTTAGGATGCCCACATCCAGCTTTAAACCAAAGAGCAAGAGCATTTTTGATTGCAAATGAAAACGCTGGATTAAGCACAATTCGGTCATCCTGTTTTTCCATTTGGGGGAGTGGTTGGTCCTTGCTGGTGGATGCTAGATCAAGCCCCTAATGTTTCCTATGGGCTCAAGCATAGTGGACCACCTGTTTTGGTTTAAGTGGAGCTATGCCTAGTTTCTTAGATAACTTGGCAATGTTAGCTTGAAGACAAAAGGAACCAATCCATACATTGTTTAGCTTTAATAGAGTTGTATCCACATCAAGACTATCAGTAAGTTCCACAAAGAAAAAGGGGAGGCCATTCTTGTCTATCTTGCATGCTATCTTTAGGTTGCGAATATTACCGTGTTTGCTGAACACATGGATAAGACGGTCTTTGGTGTAGTTTTTGGGGAAGTTTGTCTAGAAGTAAGTCGGAGTGTGGGTGTTCTTCATGAACATTCGAGCTTAGGACGCCGACTCAAGGATTCGCAGACCCAACCTGCCGTGCACCGAAGTGGCATCCTGCACTCCAACCACCACAGCATAGATCTTGTTGGGCCGTTTGAGATCCACCAGAATTTTCCCTGCCTTAATAGCAGCTCATCCCAGGCACTTTAGTTGGTTGGAATGTATTTTCAAACGATTCATTGCAAGCACAGATGCAGCAAGGTAAGGTTCAAGTTCAAAAAAGGAAAAGGAAGAAATTGTACGGTGTGACAGGACAGCAATAGCTGAGTAATGTATAACTCCCAGGACATGTGAGGCATCCCCCACGAGAGAAGGTCGGGTGGTGTGCGTGAGGTTGCTACACGGTGTCTGTGAAGGGCATTGTGGTGACCAAAAATGGCAATAATGGCAACAAGGGTTCACTGTTCATGTGCATCGCCAAGTGTGAAGGAAAGAATGGCGTTCTATGATTAAGAATCTTGATCTCCTTGATCTCATCAAGTTTGAAGGGAGTAGTTGATGTCATCAACTATGGTGTAGCGAGACCTAAATTAAAACATGGATGCTTGTAGTTGATACATAGATTGGATTGACTCATCTAGAGACTACCTTTATCAATGGTTAATACTTAGACTTGAGATTACCATAGAATCTTGAGTATGGATGTCATTCTTTGATTTTATTCAGAGTTACACCATAAATGGGTAACAATGAATAGTTTAGGGAGTGATATGAAGTTCGAAAAGATTGTGAGTGATCAATAAATGATTCACCACTCCTAAATAGTTAGGAGGAGATATCCATATGGTCACTTGTAAGAGATCATGATGAAGCCTTTGTACAAAGCATGTGTTTGATTAGAAAAGACTTTCTAATCAATTATCTAGGACCATGATCTCCGATATAAGAAAGCTAAAGCATATATACAAAGAGGATGAAAAATAATCTTTACATGATAGATTTGGAATAATCAAGATGAAAGGATAATAATTGCACAGGAACTAGTTCTTGAAAGAGATAATATCCTAAAATGACATTCTCAATACTTGGGTGGCCATGGTATGTGTTGCAAGATGTCACTCATGGTCTATGGACATGAACTAGGAATTAATGAATTAATGGAGTTTAACTCATTAACCATAATATGATTATGTTAATTCATGGTCCATTGCCAAGCTATTGAGAATCTATAGGGTCACACACATTAATATCAAACTTTTAAGGGGCCAAAATGTAATTAAGAAAGAGTTTAGGGCTCGAATTGAAGTATTTGATACTTCAAAGACTCAAATGTAATTATGGGGTCACAAACATAACAAACAACAGTTTGTGGGATGTATCTTAATACATCAAAACCTCATTATAGTTAGATCAAAGTTGGAATCTACTAATAAGTTTGTGAGAAATTACTACAACTTCATATATGAGATATATGAAGTTAGTGGTCGTTTTCTTCCAGTTGAATTGCATGCATATGCAATGAAATTACATACAATAATATGTTCAATTTGTATATAAAGAGTGAAAGAGTTCTATAAAATCATTGACCAAATTCATGGCCAATTCAAAAACATGTATACATATATGGCTAGGATTAAAAGTTAATCCACTAGCGTGGACATGTGTTTGCATTTCAACACCATGGCTAACTATATAAGTACCTTGATACATCCATATGCGTATTTTTGTTTCTTGATAGATGAAAATGAGAATATCTCTCACTTACTTTTCTCTCTACCTGAGAGGTTGTAGTGCTTCGAGGTGAAAATTTGGTGAAATTTTCTTCTCATCTTTTTAGACCACAAGTGAGAAGCTAGCACTCTAAAAACTCATGTGTAGTTTTATACAAAGTGTTGTATAAGCCTCCAAGAGTTTTTGTGGTATGGACTTCTATAGAGGGTAGTCACTTATGCATCTCTGAAGAGACTATCTTGAAGAACTTTGTGAAAGCTTCAAGAAGAGGTATAATTCTCCTTGCTCTTGCTTTGAAGTTATGTAAATCAGCAATGGATCCTTGGAGATGAACTCCATAATTTTTTGCTATCTACCTTTTATCTTTCGTTGCACATTGACTCTTATGATACATAGTGTCACACTGATTTTCTACAAAGATGAGGCATGGTCCATGGAATATGAGTAGTCGTACATGCCCCACGGCCGAGGTGGACTTGGATTCGAAGTTAGGGGCGCCTGGAGGGGTTAACCAATGAGGGACCTTGATAGACCAAGGCGTGAGTGTGAGGATGACCTTGGTAACGTAAAGATCAAGATCCCAACGTTTCACATAAAGAATGAACCTAAGATGTACTTAGAGTGGGAGTTAAAAGTTGAGTTGGTTATTGGTTGTCACCACTATCCAGATCAACAAAATATAAAACTCGTTGCATTGAGTTTATTGACTACGCTATTATGTGGTGTGACCAAATGGTGACGAGTAGGAGGCAATATAGTGATCCACCCGTGGATACATGCGACGAGATGAAGACTATAATGAGGAGGCTTTTTGTGCCAAATCATTACTACCAGATCTTTTACCAAAGGTTTTAGTGCCTAGTGCAGGGGTCCATGAGTGTGGAGGAGTACTATAAGGAGATGGAGTTAGCCAGGATCTGGGCTAACGTGGAGGAGGAACGTGAGGCTACCATAGTGAGGTTATTGCATAACCTCAATTATGAGATTGTGGATGTGATCGAGTTGCAACACTATAATGAGATAGAAGACATGTTACATCATGCCATCAAAGTCAAGAATGAACTGGAAATGAAGGGGACGAGAAGAGGCTCATCATCTACGGCTACCACCACTCCGTGGACATCAAGTTCTAAATGAGAAAAGCCAAAGTTTGAGACATCTAAGGAGAACAAGCCCAATGTCGTCGTGCTTGTAAGTAACACTACACCTACTACCTCTATAGCTCGTGACATAAAATGCTTTAAGTGCCAAGGATTGGGCCACTTAGAAAACCAATGTTCAAACCAGTGTGTGATGATGTTGACTACCAATGGAGAGGTCTAGTTTGAAGATGAAGATGAGGTTGAGGATACCCCACAAGCATAGAAGGTTGGTGATGAGCAGATTGCGTTGTTTTTTTATGGTTGCCCGAAGATTCCCAAACGTTCAAGCGAAAGAAGAAGATCAAAATCAGAATAATAATTTGTTCCACACCCGATGTTTCATCAACAATAAGGTGTGTAATGTGATCATTGAAGGAGGGAGTTGTACAAATGTTGTTAGCACGCACCTTGTGGAAAAGTTAGCCTTGACCACTATGAAGCATCCGAGATTGCACTGGCTTCAATGGATGAAAAATTGTGGAGAGGTCAGGTAACTAAGCAAGTTTTGGTTCCATTGACTATTGGTAAGTACGACGATGAAGTGTTATGTGATGTTCTCATGAGCGCATGCCATTTTTTACTTAGGAGGTTGTGGCTGTACGATTTAAAGGCTACTCATGACAGCTTCACAAATTGGTATTACTTTTTCCTTAAAGGAAAATCTTTAACCATTGTGCCCTTAAAATAGGTCATGGAGGACCAAGTAAGATTGCAAAAAGCGAGAGAAGAAGAGGTCAAAGAAGAAAAAAAGGAAAGAAGAGGCAAAGAGAAAAGAAAGAGGAAGTGAGAGGAGAGAAAA
This sequence comes from Pinguicula moranensis, assembly GCA_028565015.1. Lineage (NCBI taxonomy): Eukaryota > Viridiplantae > Streptophyta > Magnoliopsida > Lamiales > Lentibulariaceae > Pinguicula > Pinguicula moranensis. Next base: position 17,032 of record JAOWBN010192309.1, read on the forward strand.
GAAAAGAATGAGGGCAGTGAAAAGAAAGAGATGTTTATGGCCCAAAATAGTGAGATAAAGAGACCCTTATTTTCTCATCAAACTGTGATTGTACTTATGTACAAAGATGTCATTTTATCTACTAACAATCTCATTGATTCTTTTCCGAGCGAAGTTGTTTCTCTTTTGAACTATTTTCAGGATTTGCTACCCGATGAAGTACCCCAGGCTTGCCTCCAATTCAATGGGTTGAGTACTAGATTGACTTCATACCAGGAGTATCCATCCCGAACTGCCAAGCCTAGAGGATAAAACCCAAAGAGACCAAGGAACTGCAAATGCAAGTGGAAGAGTTGTTGGAGAAGTGCCATGTGCGAGAGAGTTTGAGTCCATGCGCAGTGCCAGTGTTGTTGGTGCCCAAGAAGGATGGATCGTGGAAAATGTGCTTTGATTTCCAAGCCATCAATAACATCACAGTAAAATATTGTCACCCTATTCCTAGGCTAGATGATATGCTGGATTAGTTGCATGAATCGTGTATTTTCTCCAAAATTGATCTGAATAGTGGTTATCATCAAATTTTCATGAAAGAGGGTAATGAAGGAAAAACTGCATTTAAAATGAAATATGGTTTGTATGAGTGGTTAGTGATGTTTTTTGGATTACCTAATGCACCCAGAACATTTATGCTATTAATGAAACATGTTTTGTGTGGTTTCATTGGAAAATTTGTGGTTGTCTATTTCGATGATATCTTGATTTATAGCAAGAGCTTAGATGAGCATGTTTTGCATATTAAATCTATTTTAGAAGCTCTTAAAAAGGAGAATTTGTACGCTAACCTCAATAAGTACACCTTTTGCACGGACAAGCTTGTATTTCTTGACTTTTTTTTTATTAAGCCAAAAATTCATTAATAATAAAAGTATTTACAAGCTTTCTTACCAGGAATAAGAAAGTACTAGGCAACATATAAAAAACAGAAACCAAAAATACAAGAGAAGCCGACAAAAACATGATACATGTTACATGGTCCAACCATGAAGTAGTGTAATTGAGAATAAAAAAAAGGTGTGCAATAGTGATCAATTGACTCTCAGCTTGTATTTCTTGGCTTTGTTGTTAGCAGAAACGGCATAAAGGTGGATAAGGAGAAGGTGAAGGTAATTCAAGAATGGCAAATGCCTACTTTGATCAGCCAAGTGAGAAGTTTCCATGGCTTAGCGAGCTTCTATAGATGCTTCGTGCATGATTTCAGTAGCATAGGCGCCTTGATTACTGCCGCCATCAAGAAGAACATGTCATTCACGTGGGGAGAAGATCAACACAAGGCATTCGAACTCATAAAAGGGAAGTTGTCTAATACCCATTTACTAAATTTGCTTAATTTTGCTATGACATTTGAAACTGAATGTGATGCTTCTGGTGTAGGTATTGGTGTCGTGTTGATGCAAGAGGTCGACCAATTGCGTACTTTAGCGAGAAGTTGAGTGTGGATGCCTTAAACTACCCTACTTATGACAAGGAGATGTACGCTTTGGAGAATCGGCAACACTACTTGAGGCCAATGGAGTTCATGATCCACATTGATTATGAGCCCTTGAAACACTTGAAGGGAAAACAAAAGTTGAACAAGTGACATGCCAAGTGGATAGAATTCATCGAGACCTTTCCTTATGTGATTAGGTATAAGCAAGGTAAAGAGAACGTGGTAGCTGATGCTCTATCTTGTAGATATGCATTACTTTCCATAACTAAATTGTTGGGTTTGAACACATTAAGCAATTGTATGCACAAGATCTTGATTTTGGAAATGTGTTTAAGGCATGTGAGAAAATGGTCTTTGGTAAGTACTATAGGCATGATGGATTTCTGTTTTGAGAGAACAAATTATGTATGCCTATATGTCCATTATGTGAGTTGTTTGTGAGAGAAGATCATGGTGGAGGATTGATGGTTCATTTTGAAGTTGCTAAGACTTTAGGTATTTTACATGATCATTTCTTCTAGCCACATATGAAACATGATGTTGAAAAAAATTGTAAGAAATGTATTACTTGTAAACAGGCTAAGCCAAAAATGAACCTCCGTGGTTTGTACACCCCTCTACCTATACCTAATGAACGTTCGACTGACATTTCTACGTATTTTATTCTAAGCGGGTGGGAGGGGGGATTCGGTTTTTGTTGTTATGGATAGGTTTTCAAAGATGACACATTCCATTGCATACCATAAAACTAATGATGCATCGCGTGTTGCTGATTTGTTCTTTAGGGAGATTGTTAGATTGCATGGCATACCTAGGACCATCATTTCTAATAGGGATGCAAAGTTCTTGAACTACTTTTGGAAGACATTGTGGGGAAGTTGGAAACTAAATTATTATTTTCTACTACTTGTTATCCACAAACCGACGGTCAAACAAAGGTGGTAAATCGAATTCTATCGTCTTTATTACGTGCTATCATTACTAAGAATTTGAGAACTTGGAAAAAATGTTTGCCACATGTCGAGTTTTCTTATAATAGAAGCATTCATTTTGCCACACAATATTCACCATTTGAGATTGTCTATGGTTTTAATCCTCTGTTATTGAATTTAGATGCCAAGAAGAAGGCATACTCTGTGAAGACAATTCATGAGAAGGCGAGAACAAATATTGAAAAGAGGACGTCCCAATACGTCCAACAAGCCAACAAGGGGTGCAAGAAGGTTATGTTTGAGTGGGGGGATTGAGTGTGGTTATACCTAAGGAAATACCATTTTCCAAAGAAATGATGCTCAAAGTTTCTACCCCGAGGAGATAGTCCATTTCAAGTAGTGGCATGGGTTGATGACAACGCCTACAAACTTGACCTACTAGGTTAGTATGGTGTTAGTGCAAGTTTCAATGTTGTCTTCTTATCTTCGTTTGATGTAGGTGACTATTGGAGGACAAATCTTTTTCAAGAGGAGAATAATTATGTAAATCGAGTTGCACCTCAAGGATCCATGACTACACAAGAGTCATTAATGTTCTCAAGTGGCCCTATGACAAGGCTTAGAGCCAAGAGATTCAAAAAAGCAACCACATTTGGCCGATGCAAAGATGATTGAAAGAGGCCCAAACTTTCCAAACCTCATCCAAATCCTCACGGCCCAAGAAGAATCAAAGTGTTGATCAAGCTCGTGTGAACACATGCATGCCCATGCAAGTGTGTGAACACAACGTTGGGTGTGTGAATACAACCTAAAACTCTTAACCTACAAGTTTTGGATAAGGTCATTTGGTCAAAGGCTCATTCACTCCATTCAACCTTCATTCAATTCATTCATGCCACAGGGGTTGAAAGGAAATGGTCAAATTTTGGTCATCGTGAAATGCCTTGGAAGGGGCCACAGTCAAGGGGGTGAAGACTTGGCCCAAATTTAATAAGCTTTCTTAGCTTATAAATAGAAGACAAACTTGTGTGTTTAAGGAAGTTTTTGCAGAATAACATTGTACATTTTGAGAGGTTGAGCCTTCTTTGTGTCTTATATCCGGACTTATCGCTTGAAACTTGATTGAGACAAGTTCTCTTTAGGGTTTCTTGTGTGGCGTCCCTTTTACAAAACATAATTCTTGGTTGGTTGAGACAAGTTCTATTCAGGTCAAGGTTCAACAAAGTTGTCTTTTTCGATCGTGGGTTTTTAAACCACCAATAATTGGTATTGATTTTTGCCACAAGTTATCAAGGTTCATATCACCTAGTCCCCATTGTACACAACTATCTTCTATGTTCAAATCACTTCCTTAACATCCTAGAAACCCATATTTTACTTCACTACATTGATTTTCCTGTCCAAAGCTCCACCACCATTCAAACCACCAAAATCCATCACCTAATCCAAAACACCTAGCATGGAAATTGGCAGACAAAGAAATTCAAATTATTGTCCACCCTTTGGTCTTTTTGCTCTGAAGAGGCCATGAGTGTTGTAGACTTGCCCTCGAGTCCACACACGAAGATCTGTGCATTCAAATGAATTTTATGCAAGATCGTGGTCCTACAAGCAATGGTGGAGCCAAGGAGGGACCAGAAGGTCATGGTCCCTCCAAATTTAAAAATATATATTTATACATGTTAAAAAAAAAGTCAGTTGGTCCCCCATGTTTGGGCTATTCCTAGAGCTCTAAAGTCTATTGGTAGGAAGCTATTTTCTTGAAACATACTGTTTATTTACTGACCACCCCTAGAGAGAGATTTCAAAATGAAGCTAATTTTTTTCACTATCTTCGATTATTTCCCGTATGCAAAAAATTAAGCAACTTGTTTATGATGCATAATATGGTCAATGTCTCTTTTGTGAAATCTTAACAAATCTGATTTCGCAATTTCAAATTAAAGTTTTTATTGAATTGGATTTGCAAAAATTGTTGCTAGTGAAACACTTGCACATGTTATAGCAGAAGCTCTTTCTAAAACCTGCAAGAACCATTCTACAAATCAGCTGAGGATAACGAATTGAATAAGGTATTGTTTGTCTTATTTTCTTATGGTCATATCCTTATGTTGTCTAACAAAATAACGAAAGTAAAATGTATTTATTTCATATTTGGTTCTTATTTTCCTCAAAATCTCTTGATTCAAAGGTGTTCAATCTGGTGTTTGAATTCCAATCAATTTTATAGCATTTTAAATTGGGCAGTCAGATTTTATTAGTTATAGTAAGTACTATAATAGCAAAAATTTCAAAACGACAAGTTGTTTTCATGCATTGCTTAAGCATTTGTCTGCTTCTGAACTTTCCACAATCTTTATTATTTATTGTTGATCATATGCTATATTATTGCAGAGATTTATTCCCAAGCCATACAAAGAAATTTGTTGAGAATGATGTTGTGGCAACTCTTGCTAGCGGGACAATGGGAAAACTTCACTGATATGTTTTTATTGTTTGTATTGATTGCATTGCATTAGGAATTTACTGAAGACGGAAGAGAAGCTTGTGCCGCTAGTGCAGGACCTCTTTTAGGTGGCTGGGGAATGTAGCCTAAAGTTAATTTAGGTTAAATAGTACATTTTCGCAAATGATCTTATTTTATTGCCTAAGACTATCTTCTTATAATATTTATTTTCATTTTTTGCAATGAAACGGAAGATGGAAGTGGATTTGTTTGGTTGTCTTATAATTTCTTTCTTTGATAATTGTTTGCTGTTGCAATGGTTATGGGATTGCATTTCACGCACTAACATTGGTTATAGGATTGCATCTCAGGCACTAACAATAGTTATTAAGGCTCACATTGGCCATGGTCCAAAGACAATGCTTATAAGTTCTATGCTTGAATCACATTTGTCTTTCCTTTCTTGATGTGATCATAGAGTATATTTCTTTACAATTTTACTTCTTATATATTCATCGAGAGCTGTTAATGAAGAATTAATTCATACGCACTTGTTAAACTTTTTTTTGGATAATTATAATTTGCATTGCAGGTTAAATCGACCCGATCAGACCGATTTGTTGGTGAGATTTCTTGGCAGCGGTCCAAGGAAAAAAAATCTCTAAGACAATATTTGGTGTGCATCGATAAAGATCTTTGCTTTTCGTTTGTCAGAAATAAGTTGTTTCGACTATATTTACTGTTACACCCTTAATTTGGCCCATGGCCTTGACACGACAGTCTTAACGTGTCAAGGGCCTTATCAGTGCTGCTTGGCAAAGCACTTGACCATATGGTTGAGCTAAGGAAGACTGCTGACCGATGGACGATGTTGTCAAATAAGCGCATGGGAACAATGCCCCACGCCCAACACATATCAGGCACACACTGAGCCTTTGTCTGATGTTGTTTGAGGGTTATTGAGAGATCTCTCGGCAAATGACCTTATTTTGGAGTTTTGATGATAGATGTTCCACACAAGTGTGTATCATGATGAGTTTGGCTAGTTTGATAAGTCGTTCGGCCAACTTAATTGAGGCGTGGTTGAAGATGGTGATGTGTGGGCACGCGGGACTGGAGGACCCTCCTTACTTGTGGAAAAGTTGAGCTGCTGAGAAAGAGTTTGCGAGGCACATCGGTGGTTGGGCGTGCATGCACACAAGGCATGAGTGCCGAGCACTATGCGTCGCCTATTTCCTATCGGCCACACAAGGCATTGGCGTAGCATGTGCATTCTCGACAGTGTGCACACGCCTTGGACGAAGCTCACACACATGATGGGCACAACCGATGGTTGCTTCCCATTACGCGACTATCTCGAATGTAGCTGAAGGAAACAATTGTCTTGATGGCTGAGACCACACCACTTGTCCCATGTCTCTATCGTCCCTACATTAGACTTACACAAAATGAATGTTGCATTGTTTAGTTTTGTAGAGAGAGAACATGAGCACGAGTTTGGCTGTTGTGAGTGTTGGAGCATTGTGTAATCTTGTTATCTTTAATTGAGTGAAAAGATTAAGATTGGGCAAATTGCCCGTACCTTTTTGTGTTCTTATTATTCCGCAAAGTCTTCTCTAAAACGATTGAGAAGATTGACTGGTTTGGAAGGAAATAGGCTGCACTAGGTCGAAAAAATGTGAGAATATTTTAACTCAGTGACATCTAACATGGATCGTAAGTTGCTTGTAAACCTTGGATTGCTTGAATTATTTTCTATAGTTTCGAATCAGGACATCATCACTTTAAAATAAAATGAATTATAACATTCATTCACTATTTTGTGCTTGAAGTGTTACTGATCTGATTGACATTAAAAAGTAAAAAAATGTGCCTTCAACATCGACATAAGCATACTATTGTAACCAATTATCTTTGAGACATTTGGTTGTACTTAAAGCCAAACCAAGTCACCAACCAAATTTAAAGGGAATACAATGAAGAATAATTTCAAAGAACGCAAAATAAGATTTGATGTATTGTCAATAGAATTGATTTTCATTGCAAATGGAATTGGGTGATTAATCATTGGAAATTTTGTAGTTTTGTACTAATAATAGACTAAATTAAAATGACTCTATTAAATTTCAGTACTTCTATTAGTGAAATTGTTCTAATTCAATACATCAAATAACGCAATGCATATTGTGTCACAATTAAAATAGTCTATTTGTATAATTATAATTGTAAGCCTCCGTATATCTGACCCTCAAACCTCAACTTAATTTAGAATATAATGGATATATTGTGTTGTGTTGTATTGGGGTGGTAATATAATTGATTGCTCTAGGGTCAGTAAGGAGATATAAAAAAAAAACTATAACAATTTAAAGCAAGGCAGCCTGTTCATTTTTCATGTTTCTCAAAGTGTCGAAGACAAATTAAATTGATTGATATGCCGTCAGAATTAATTGATATGCAATCGAAAATGCAACACACGCTTGTTAAATCGTTGTACACAGTCATGGTCCAGCTGCATCCCGATAAACAAAATACTTAAAATATTTAACTAACAAATTACGCAAGCAAGCAAGAAAATATCAACTATTGAAAACAAATACAAAGTTCAACAGTTTTATCAACACTAAATGCAGCATATATCAATCCTTTAGTCATGGCAAGTGTTAGAACTTGAAATTCCAATCTCAACCCCAAAATTAATTAACAAAGTTAATTAGGCTTATAAATGATTATTTTGGGCTTTGTATTGATTAAGCCCGGTTTATTTTTTGAATTATGGGCCGCCAAAACTAATATTGTATTAATCTGGGCTTCGGATGGCCCAATAGCAGAAAAGCCCTTAATTTGGTGGAGTAAAAATTGTGCCGTCAGATCTGATCTTGATCTGACGGCCAAAAGATAGCAAAACGTCCGACAGCTCGGATTCATCTCAGCCGTCCGTTTTCCAAACGTTACTAATCAACGGATTAAAATACTCAATCCGCATCGACTTCTGTACTCGTTATTGGCCGTTGATCTTCATCTCATCCGACCGCTTGGATTCCATCTGTGCCCTTGAAAGAAGTGGCTGATCTCGGCCGTTCAAACAATGCAAGATCGTGCGGTCACAAGCAAAACAAATCTCTCCTCGAACAGTGCGAACGATCCTTGCCATCAGTTTACTGACAGATCCAACGGTCATCAGCAAAATCGAAGACCTCGATCAAATTCAACTCATCTCGGCCACACACTCGAGTTAAAATCCAACGGTGATCCGAAAACTTTGCACCCGAACGTGCAGACGAAATCTAGCCATTGATTGCCTTGCTCATCCGACGGTAGTACAGAAATCATGCTTCTCAAAATAGACAAAAAAATCCTGGCCGCAACATTCAAACTCGATCAATGGCTCACATTAGACACACTGCCCAACCCTGACAGCTTCTTTAAAAATCGTCTGATACAAATTGATGCACGGGATTTAGTTTGAAACGGATCCAGAGACTCAGCCATCCGATAAAACCTATTGAACGGCCAAGATTAAAAACCATGAAAATACAAATACCCTCCTTTCTTCGAAAATACACACAATTCATTCATTTTTCTTCAAACTGCTCCCGGATTCTCGAATTCTCAACACTTCAATTCACTTCTCTCTACTCAAAATTTATTAAGTTTCACAAAGAATTTAGTCGATCTCGACTAAATCCACAGAAACTTCAACATCTTCAAATCAAATTTTTAGATCCTGTGCTTAGTGTATTTTTCCAAAACGTTTTCTCAAATCTCAAGCCTAATCTGTTGAATCTCACTCATTTTTCACTAGAAAATAAAACCATTCGTCAAATATGCATTTTTTCTTTCATTCACATCCAAAATAAGAATATAGTCTTCGATCTCAAGTTTATACTTGCAGATCTGTTACTATATTTTTTATTAGATAGTTAGTTGATTAAATTCCAATTAGTAAGAGCAACCGTTTCACTCAAATTTCAATTCTGTATTATACCACTTGTATTATTAGTCGAGAAAATTTAGTAAATTGAATAGAGGCTACAAGGGTTGCTGATTGCGGAGCTCAACGTGGAGTAAGGAGATTATACAGCTCCCGAACCACGGACAATATATCTGGTCCCTTTACTGCTTTCTTTAAATTCTGCAAATATATTATATTATTAATTATATACTAACAAATTTGCTAACTATATACTCTATACAATCTGGCACAAGGAATCCTAACAGCAAGCTTATTGAGCATCACTTTCCAATGATTCATTTTGGTTGGTTTTAGCCATGAACTCTTTTGGAAAAGTAAGGATCTTCTTGCTGTCCACCTTATCAGGTAAGTTACCTAACTGTACTTGAAGCTTTGGCTCTGGGTATGGCTTCTTGACTCCTCAACCTTCAAGTTCTTTCTCCATCCGGTTATCTTCCTGAGTCAGGCCTTCTGAAAGAAATATCCCACGTCCCATATGAAAGAAAGACCTAGAGATAAAGGCAACTATGGTGAAAGACTAAAACACTCTGACTACCTGCATTCCTACCCAAAAGACTAGTGAACATAGAAATCCATTAACTAAAAAAGGTCTAAACTATAAGGGCGAGATAGAATAGTGTTGAGCGAAAAATTGTCCCACACGCGTTGCAAAGAGGAAATTGTTGGATTTATATATTATGACACAACATCCACTAGTATGAGGCCTTTTGGGGGTAAAACCCTGAGAGCAAAACCGTGAGGGCTTCGGCCCAGAGCGGACAATATCATACCAGTGAATGTAGTATCGGGTCGGGTCAGGTCCAGAAATTAAATCCTAACAAATGGTGCGGTGAGGGTGGATCGTGGATCCCGGTCCCGGTCCCTAGATATAGACTTCCTCCCCAATTAGTCCCGGAATGGACGGTTTGTTAAGGAGATCATCGGTGACCTTCGCTTAGGGGAGGAATCCCCAATTTGTTCTAGGGGGTGAATCCCTGCTTTGAGGGGCGCCGGTTGCACCTTTGTTCGCGAGGAGGATTGTTGAGCGAAAAATTGTCCCACGCCGTTTGCAAAGAGGGAAATTGTTGGATTTATATATTATGACACAACATCCACTAATATGATGAAGCCTTTTGGGGGTAAAACCGTGAGGGCTTCGGCCCAGAGCGGACAATATCATACCAGTAGTGGTAGTGTCGAGTCGGGTCCGGAAATTAAATCCTAACAAATAAGAAAGTGGTAGGACTTTTAGGTTTTGATCTTCTTTCATGCTATTATACCAATCATGGTCAGTCCATTTTAGCGCCCTTCTCAGAAGTGGATTCGTCATGGTCTATGATCTCTTGCCTGACAGACTTTGCTTCCTTAGTGTGCAACGGCACAGGATTATCCATGTTTATCTTCGTTCATTGCCCATTGCCATGACCATGATGTAGATGACAATTTGGCTCTGCCTTACCCCCTCCCGCAAAAATATATATATATATTTTTATGAATTAATAATAGTTATATATAGAAATAAAATAATAATAACAAAATGGACGGGGGACAACTACCCGCTTCACCCTAGTCCATTGTCGTCCCTATCCACGGTGTAACCCGAAGTAGCTAACAAATACGCTCAACCTGAAGTTGCTTGCAAGTTCTTTTGATTTTGAAAATGAGCTTAGCAAAAATGTGCTTTTTCATAAATAACCAATGGCCGAGGGAGGGGCGGCTAGGCCTGGCCCTAGCCCGGCCAACCCCCTCCCCACCCCCAAAATGTAATTTTTTTAATCCAACAAATAAAAATAAAAATAAAAATAAAATCAAGAAATAAGAAATTTTTTCTAATTTTAG
>JAOWBN010192310.1:0-15586 GCA_028565015.1 Pinguicula moranensis
CTGCGATGGAGAAAACATTAGGGTAGACAAAACCTATTAATACCTGGGCCTGTTGTAGTTTAAGGGTAAAGGAGGGGCATTTTTGTAATCGTGCAGGCCGGCCTTTGGGCGGGTTTCGCAATCTGCCGAAATGTGGGCGGACAAAAACAAAGGTAGCAAACCGGCAGTAATCCAGGACCGAACGTAATCCTTCGGGCCCGACATTTTTTAGTGCGTGTGCACCAAACGCCGAGTAAAGTCGGATAACCCTCGATTACCCGACTTAATCCTCCCAGAAACCGGCTACCAAACGCAGCCTAAGATGTTTGATGAGAACGCTCTTAGTCTCCGAGGAGCCCATCCTTCTCTATCTTAATGTACTTGTAAGATATATTATCATTTTGTTTTGGAGCTTTATAAAAATTGCTTACAAATAATTTATTTTTATATATTTTTATTTCATTTTATTTCATTGTTATGGTGACTCGTTGTCGCTAATGGGACAATATATTCATTACAAAGAGAACAACAAAAATAAATTAAACAAAAAATAAAAAAAATAGGAAAAAATCAAACGGAACCGTAATAAATCCAAACCAAATTGATACCGAATCTGAATATCCGATTTAATGTGCTTTTGGATTTAATGTTGATAATGGTCTCAAGTACCGTATGCATAAGCAGTGGGATGCTTAATATTTGCGATGATTTGTACCAGGATATTGCACATGTAATAGGAATAGTGAGTTGGTACATGGTTAATCTTGGGAGAGAGCATTGGAGTGTTGTAAATAGGATCCTTATATATATATATATAGAGAGAGGGTACCTCATAGTGTTGCATTGTGTCATGGAGGAATGAGACTTTACTGTCCTTGGATATGTGGATTCAGACTATGCAAATGATTTTGATAAAAGTAAATCCACTACAGGTTATGTGTTTGCTCTTACTTGAGGTATTGTGAGTTGGGTTTCAAAATTTCAGTTTATTGTCACTACGTCGACAACAGAGGCAGAATATGTAGCAGTTCCACCAGCCAGTAAACTTGCGGTATGGTCTTGGAGGAACTTGGGAATGAGCAATAAGCAGTTTCCTTGTTCCATGACAGTCAAAGCGTCTTGCATCTAGCTAGGAATCCAACATTTCATTCGAGGACCAAGAACATACAAGTTCAGTATCACTTCGTTAAGGAGAAAGTGGAAGAATGTACAATGGATATGCTGAAAGTCCATAACTAAAGAGAACCTTGCAGATTACATGACAAAGGCAATCAATACAGAAAAATTTATTTGATGTTTTCGTGTGGCCTAGCATAAACATAAACAACATAAATGACAGGGTAGAAGAATAGTGTGGAAATTGATTGACAGTCAATCAAATTTTCAAGTGGGAGACTGTTAAGGATTATAAAAAAATGTGGGAGGGTGCTATATGATTGGTGAAGGAGTTCATATACTATTGCAAGGGCTGATCTAAAAAAAAATTATGGGGGACTAAAATTTTTTCGGGTAGTATAAAAAATTTTTAGAGGTGCAAATAAAATTTTATAAGGTGGTGATGTATTTTTTTGGCATGAGTAGGTGCAGATTTTAAAATAATTTACATGCTCAATATTTATATTTATAAAAATGGTTAACGACAAAGTTTATTTTCAATATATCTATTCAATATACTACAAAATTAACTTTCATAATTATAAAATATATATAATCTAATAATAAAAAAATTTATTTATTTTTATTTTTACAAAATAATACTTAATTGTGTGCGGGAGTGGGGCCCGGCCAAGCCCCCCTTTCATCCACCCATGTACTATTGGCATCTAGGCTTCTCTCCTATAAAAGTGCATATTTCTCATTTGATTTCAGTATCTAAGAGTAATTCGAGAGCAATCTAAGAGTATGAAATAGTAGAGAGAAAATAGAGGCTTTGAGTGGTTGTGCTTTATTCTTTATATAGGGATTAATAGTGCTATCTCATACTACAATATAAAAAATTATAACTACTATATTTTTCTTTATTTTTATCCGAGGTTTTTCCTCTTATTTATTTAGGAATTTTCACCTAAATTTAGGTGTTCAATTTATTAATTATTATTTCCTACAAATTATTATTCTACTCTATCCATCCTGTTTTCACAACACATATTCGGTCGAACTAGTAGAGGTGTTTGTTGTTTCTGGCTAAAGAGATTTGGACGGAGAAAAGAGAAGACTGGGGTGGGGGATTGAGACATCAATGCCATAATGTCTTGGTGCTTCATAATTTCTGTTGTAAGATGTGGAAATCTGGAGCCTTGGAAGAGGACACCGAAAAGGTTTCATTCGGCAGCATTTCGAAGCTTTCCTCATTTTCGACTTGCAGTTTGATTAACAACAGTTGGCCGCTGTAAATATAAAACCTTACTAGTTACTAGTCTCTCTCTCTCTCTCTCCTTGGTAATGCTACTTGTCGAAAATTCCACTCTACGTTCAATATTGATACTTCAAGTCTCCCTCTTCCTCTCTCCAGACTCCAGCTCTCTCCTTCTCTATACATCTCTCAACCTTCTTCTGAACCTGTCTCAAGCATCATAGACGCGAGCAGACTAATGGAGGATTTGGTTACAGCTTGATTCTAGTAAAATTCGTTGGTTGGCTACGGACAGGCCCAGAGTAAATTAAATTCCAGAAACGGAAAAAATCAAAGCTTTTTATTCTTTGTCTGGCTTGCTTCGAAGGTTCCTGGTCCATGGAGCCTCCAGTTCTGTTTTTCATCAGGTATGATGATGGAGAGGTGATTATCCATCCACAGATATGGATAGCTTTTCTGATTTCAATTAGCCTGAATTGAGATGTGGGGTCTTATTTTCCTGTTTAGTTAGCTAGTTTTTTCGTGTATTACTAGAAAAAGAGCCTCAAAACGCTACTCGAGTGCTTTCTCTTGATGAATATAATGGAAAGTATTTTTTTCGCTTAGGAGTTTACAGCTTACAAACTTGAATTACTTTCTTAAGTGTAACTTGCATTAAAAAGTTCTCACTTCGCACGAGAGAGTTGGTGATTTGTCATGACTTTCTTGTGACATTGCTGTCATCGGTTTGGGTTTTCTTTCATTACTTGCTTTGGTTTTTATTATTTTATCGTGCTCAGAAGTTCAATTATTGTCGTTTTCATGCTGAACGCCCAAACGGAATTGACCCAGCATTTTATCTTTTGATGCGTTGTCACTGGTGAGAATGTTGGCCCCCCTTAACTATTTACACTTTGGCATTATATGTTTGTTCCCGTGAACACCCAACTGCTTTATTGGTTTTCTTCATTTATTGAGTTCAGCTTGCCGTAATTGATATTTGCCAAGTTTTTATGTTCTTGTGATTGTTTTGTGGTGTCGTTCTGGTTTTCTTGGTGTCATAATACGTGTAACAGTTTCTGAATTGTTATTCATGTACATTCATACAGTTAGTGTCCTGCTCTCTTCAACTACTCTCTTGTTGAACGTGATCAATCGACAACATTTTAGTCAAATTACTTCCAGTGGAGTTAAAAGGAAGTATACTAGGAAATGGGGTGTTTTTCATCGACTCTGAAGGACACTGGTGGGAATAGGAGGACACCAGCAAACATTGGAGATGTGTCTGTATTTGTTCCAGGTTTAAGGATCCCGAAACCTGTGGATTTCTCCCAGTCACTAGGTGGTCATCTAAGTAAAAGCTTACTTGAGCGCCTCTCTGCACTTAGGACCAGAATAGTTGTGATGGCAGGGCAAGAAGGCCCAACAATTACAAGAACCAGAAAGAGAACGACTACTCAACATGGTTAGTTTCACAGTTGCGAAAGATCTTTTGTTATCTCTGACGTTACCGAAATATTGACACTGCAACACATTCATACAGGAGGTTCGACGTTGAGTGATCTTATCCAGGCTCTAGAGGATTACTTGCCCATTCTTTTGGGGTTGGTTAAAGATGGTAAGTCTGTTGTATGCCAATCCACTGGTCAAAACTTAGTTTGCCTGCCTTGTTACTGAGAGTCACTCTTTTGGGTTACACAGGAAGTCCTTTGCAGCACAAAGTACAATTTGTTTGGGTCAATCAAGAAGATGAAGTGGAGGTAAGACCAGGATCTTGGATTTTCTACCACATCTTTCCTTTAGTTGTTTTCTTAATATCCTTATCTACAGGAAACTGCAATTTACAGTGCTTGGTATGAAGTGTTATCTGTTCTACACTTGATGGCAGCTTTGTCTTTATTACAAGCTAATTTGTTACTGCTACCGAGGACATCAATGGATGGTTATCAGCCAAAGGTCTCAGAAGGTATGTTTGGTAGATTTCACATCAACTGTTTGCAAAATTAGTTTGGTTCCAGAAACTATTCTTAATTATGCATACAACATCAGCATTATGATAATATAAACATCTCAAATATTGCAGATGCTCATAGTTCCAGAGTTACCTTTTTGCCAAGTTGATTAGAAAAAGTTACATTACAATAGTTGATAATAAATAAAATCAAGGAATAATCATTATCTAAGTATGTTTACTCGCTAGAGCTAATAACTTCACAGGTTTAGCACTTAGGAACTGATAGAGATGCTCTTACACTTTTGGATTTTGCAATGTTCATGAAATATAGAGGGATGAGCACCTTAACATCAGTGAGGTGATTAACATGGTTAAAATTAAAAATAGTTATTTAACCTCTTTGCTTCAGACATCCTCCTGTGGCTGTATTACTCCTCTTTTATTTCCTCCAACACTGAGAAAATTCTAATTAGTTAAGAAAACAATGGAAATCTTGTATTCTTAATGGTGATTTTTTGAACATGCTAAAAAATGTGATTATTTTTACATGGTGTGAACTCACTCACTATGCTATGATTTATGGCTTCGGTGAACAGAGAGTCGGCGATCTTCTATCGATGTTTTCTTGAAGGCAGCTGGTTACGTTGATTGTGCCGTCCGACATGTGCTCCCGCAGTTACCTAATGAGCTAAGGTTGCTGTTTCTTATCAATTAATAAGGACCAAGGATTTACTCTCTTCATGACTTTTTATTTACTTCAGAAGAAACCTTCCAGTGGACCTTGCTGAAGGAGTTCTACGAGCACTTTGCCTCCAAGCACTAGGGCAGGTAGTCAGTTCATTAAGTAGCCTATTTCATTGACTACCATGGCGGCCATTGGTTTAGACATATTCGCCATGGTTTTTGGGGTTCACCCCGTTTGGCTTTTCAGTTGCTTAATAGTCAAAGCAGGTTCACTGTTTGTTGTGCTAAAAAACTGATATTAGTAAACAAATGGTTTAAACTGCATATTCGAGAGGGAACCATATGATAATGACCTTGAGTGTTACATGGCATGGAGTTTGAAATCAGGCTGTTGCGGGGTCTTATCCCAAGTAGTTTACTTGTAGTAAGTATGTGACTGATGCACAGTAGGACTTGGCAGATTGTCATTATGCATATGCAATTCTTGTAGCGTATTGAATGAATGTTTTGTTTTCTTAACAAGTTAGTCGTTGTTGAGCAGGGTGTTGATATTCAACTCGGACTTGCTATAGACAGTACTAAGGCAACACTAGCAGTGAAAAGAAGATTGGCATGTGAAATGGTGAAATATTGGCAGCAGGTACTGCTGAACATTTTTCTGGGTAAAACCATCCACAGCTTGAGTTTGGGACTCAAGGGTAGTTTTCTTTTGCATGCGCTTTGTAGGCCCAAGATAACATCATGAACCTACCACTAGCAAATGGTTGGGGTGAAAAGCATAGGCTTTTTGTGAGGTGGAAATACATTGAAGCTAAGGTATCTTCTCACTATCTCCTTAGACTATCTTTCTGCATGGCTAGTCATTGTAGCCAAAGGTTCAACCTTAATATTAGTTGGACTGTCTTTTGAGAAGAAAATTAAATAACAACCTCTGCATCTTCGTCCTATAGCACCGATAATCTTATTCAGCATATTCTTCATCAAATCTCAACCTGTCAGTCATGTCGTGACATTCCATATTCTGCTAGGCTGCAGCATATTACTACCACGGCCTGATTCTAGATGAGGGTAATAATGAGAAGTCCCATGGAATGGCAGTTGCAGCTCTGCAAGCAGCGGACGAGTATCTCAAAGAGAGCAAAAAGGGATGTGAGGCTTTTCAAGCATCCGTCCCCGTGTCCAGGTAAACCATTGATACATTCCTTTCCCATTTCAACAATAAGAATCTGCGAATGCCCTCATTGACCAATTCATGTTTTGTAATTAGGAATCCTCCCCTTTGGGGAACCATGAAGTATCTGTCTGAAAAGATCCCTCGGGATACATCCAGCAAGGTGCGGATCAATAGGGATCTATATTCCCAGGAGAAGTAAGTCTTAAATCAAATCCTACATTTTGATTTCTCTTAGCTTTTTCTAGTCCCTATCAACACAAATGTTTTGGATGTAGAATCATGGAGACAGCACCGACATTGCCAGATTTCGCCTTGGCCCTCAAACCGGATGAATATCAGTTACCTCCTCTAGATCCCTCTTGGCATGAAGATGCAACAAACGAGGACCAGCTTATCTCTGCCAAGACTGCTACAGGCTAGTCGTGAAGTGTTAAACTGCTCGTAGTTATGTGCTGCTGTGTTTGAAAGTTTCCAATCAGTTGATTTATCCGACAATGAGTTGCTAATCGGAGCGGGCTTCTGGTGGCGTGATCAGAGATGAACAAAGTACACTGGCTGGGTGAACAGATGAAATAGACCAAGTGTAATAAGCGAAATGTAATTAGGACGTCAATCCATGCACATGTGGGATAGGCATCATCCAAAATCTGTCTTGAATTAGCAATATATAGTTTGCGTCTATTTTGTCTAATTTTCTTTCTTCTCTTTCCTACACGGATGTTTCCCGAACGTCTCTGGTTCCTTTTTAGACTGCATTTTGCACACGATTGTTGTACCAGAACTTTAAAAGGTTTAGGGCCTGGATTCTTCTGATTTTCAGCTTGTGCTAGGGGTTTATGGTCTAAGGCGATGATTGTTGGGGCTAAGACCGCGAGTTATAGGTCTAAAATTTACTTGCATTCTAAGTAGTTCAGGTTTCGGCGGCCAGTCGATCACTGGTTAGATGGTTTTATTTTGTCATGGTTTTGATTATTTAGTATTATTTTCTTTATATAATTGTTTGGTTAAGTGCTGTTTAATTACGGTTAACTGTCAATTTTTGTTCCGATTGTTGAATCATCGATTATGTTTTATCAAACCTTTGAACGTAATTGAACCATTGGTTGCCGATAAACTGAAATCGCAAGTTGATTGAACCGTGGTCCAATTAGGTTTCCGGTATCCATGGTGGCACAGTTCTGCCCTTGGTCCTTCAATAAATAGGTTTGGTTCAAAGTAAGAAAAAGTGGGCCATTAGGTGTTTTTATTGTTTTTAACAATGGTATTTGATAGACTTGACTACTTGAGTTCAAAGTTAATCCTTGAACCGTGAATGTGAATCTACAATTTTAATTGGACGGGAAATGATATAGGGCTGTTTTGCGCACCTTCTTAAAATTATAATTGGCTTTTAAGAATCTCGAATGGTGAGATTGATGAATTATTTTTTGAAAAAATGTGCTTATAATCCACTTATAATTTTAAGAAGGCTGCGCAAAATAGGGGCATAGCGCACGGATTTCCGCGCACGAAAATCGTGCGGAAATCCGTCGCCATCATCATTTCCCAACTGGAAGCCATGGAAATGCATGGCTTCCAATCCCAGATGTTGAGAACCACCATCTGGGTTTGGAATCAGAAGCAAAATGATGATTTCTGGGTTTGGAAATACAGAGAAATCATGATTTTTTCTGGGTTTCTGGGTTTTGGTGGAAAGTAGAGATCGTTTTGGCATCCAGCAGATGTTTAGAGACCATTTTAGCATCCAACAGAGGTTAACAGAGGTTCTACATGCATTTCCATGGCTTCCAGTTGTGAAATGATGATGGAGACGGATTTCCGTGCGATTTTCGTACGCGGAAATTCGTGCGCTATGCCCCTATTTTGCGCAGCCTTCTTAAAATTATAAGTGGATTATAAGCACATTTTTTCAAAAAATAATTCATCAATCTCACCATTCGAGATTCTTAAAAGCCAATTATAATTTTAAGAAGGTGCGCAAAACAGCCCTATATCATTTCCCGTCCAATTAAAATTGTAGATTCACATTCACGGTTCAAGGATTAACTTTGAACTCAAGTAGTCAAGTCTATCAAATACCATTGTTAAAAACAATAAAAACACCTAATGGCCCACTTTTTCTTACTTTGAACCAAACCTATTTATTGAAGGACCAAGGGCAGAACTGTGCCACCATGGATACCGGAAACCTAATTGGACCACGGTTCAATCAACTTGCGATTTCAGTTTATCGGCAACCAATGGTTCAATTACGTTCAAAGGTTTGATAAAACATAATCGATGATTCAACAATCGGAACAAAAATTGACAGTTAACCGTAATTAAACAGCACTTAACCAAACAATTATATAAAGAAAATAATACTAAATAATCAAAACCATGACAAAATAAAACCATCTAACCAGTGATCGACTGGCCGCCGAAACCTGAACTACTTAGAATGCAAGTAAATTTTAGACCTATAACTCGCGGTCTTAGCCCCAACAATCATCGCCTTAGACCATAAACCCCTAGCACAAGCTGAAAATCAGAAGAATCCAGGCCCTAAACCTTTTAAAGTTCTGGTACAACAATCGTGTGCAAAATGCAGTCTAAAAAGGAACCAGAGACGTTCGGGAAACATCCGTGTAGGAAAGAGAAGAAAGAAAATTAGACAAAATAGACGCAAACTATATATTGCTAATTCAAGACAGATTTTGGATGATGCCTATCCCACATGTGCATGGATTGACGTCCTAATTACATTTCGCTTATTACACTTGGTCTATTTCATCTGTTCACCCAGCCAGTGTACTTTGTTCATCTCTGATCACGCCACCAGAAGCCCGCTCCGATTAGCAACTCATTGTCGGATAAATCAACTGATTGGAAACTTTCAAACACAGCAGCACATAACTACGAGCAGTTTAACACTTCACGACTAGCCTGTAGCAGTCTTGGCAGAGATAAGCTGGTCCTCGTTTGTTGCATCTTCATGCCAAGAGGGATCTAGAGGAGGTAACTGATATTCATCCGGTTTGAGGGCCAAGGCGAAATCTGGCAATGTCGGTGCTGTCTCCATGATTCTACATCCAAAACATTTGTGTTGATAGGGACTAGAAAAAGCTAAGAGAAATCAAAATGTAGGATTTGATTTAAGACTTACTTCTCCTGGGAATATAGATCCCTATTGATCCGCACCTTGCTGGATGTATCCCGAGGGATCTTTTCAGACAGATACTTCATGGTTCCCCAAAGGGGAGGATTCCTAATTACAAAACATGAATTGGTCAATGAGGGCATTCGCAGATTCTTATTGTTGAAATGGGAAAGGAATGTATCAATGGTTTACCTGGACACGGGGACGGATGCTTGAAAAGCCTCACATCCCTTTTTGCTCTCTTTGAGATACTCGTCCGCTGCTTGCAGAGCTGCAACTGCCATTCCATGGGACTTCTCATTATTACCCTCATCTAGAATCAGGCCGTGGTAGTAATATGCTGCAGCCTAGCAGAATATGGAATGTCACGACATGACTGACAGGTTGAGATTTGATGAAGAATATGCTGAATAAGATTATCGGTGCTATAGGACGAAGATGCAGAGGTTGTTATTTAATTTTCTTCTCAAAAGACAGTCCAACTAATATTAAGGTTGAACCTTTGGCTACAATGACTAGCCATGCAGAAAGATAGTCTAAGGAGATAGTGAGAAGATACCTTAGCTTCAATGTATTTCCACCTCACAAAAAGCCTATGCTTTTCACCCCAACCATTTGCTAGTGGTAGGTTCATGATGTTATCTTGGGCCTACAAAGCGCATGCAAAAGAAAACTACCCTTGAGTCCCAAACTCAAGCTGTGGATGGTTTTACCCAGAAAAATGTTCAGCAGTACCTGCTGCCAATATTTCACCATTTCACATGCCAATCTTCTTTTCACTGCTAGTGTTGCCTTAGTACTGTCTATAGCAAGTCCGAGTTGAATATCAACACCCTGCTCAACAACGACTAACTTGTTAAGAAAACAAAACATTCATTCAATACGCTACAAGAATTGCATATGCATAATGACAATCTGCCAAGTCCTACTGTGCATCAGTCACATACTTACTACAAGTAAACTACTTGGGATAAGACCCCGCAACAGCCTGATTTCAAACTCCATGCCATGTAACACTCAAGGTCATTATCATATGGTTCCCTCTCGAATATGCAGTTTAAACCATTTGTTTACTAATATCAGTTTTTTAGCACAACAAACAGTGAACCTGCTTTGACTATTAAGCAACTGAAAAGCCAAACGGGGTGAACCCCAAAAACCATGGCGAATATGTCTAAACCAATGGCCGCCATGGTAGTCAATGAAATAGGCTACTTAATGAACTGACTACCTGCCCTAGTGCTTGGAGGCAAAGTGCTCGTAGAACTCCTTCAGCAAGGTCCACTGGAAGGTTTCTTCTGAAGTAAATAAAAAGTCATGAAGAGAGTAAATCCTTGGTCCTTATTAATTGATAAGAAACAGCAACCTTAGCTCATTAGGTAACTGCGGGAGCACATGTCGGACGGCACAATCAACGTAACCAGCTGCCTTCAAGAAAACATCGATAGAAGATCGCCGACTCTCTGTTCACCGAAGCCATAAATCATAGCATAGTGAGTGAGTTCACACCATGTAAAAATAATCACATTTTTTAGCATGTTCAAAAAATCACCATTAAGAATACAAGATTTCCATTGTTTTCTTAACTAATTAGAATTTTCTCAGTGTTGGAGGAAATAAAAGAGGAGTAATACAGCCACAGGAGGATGTCTGAAGCAAAGAGGTTAAATAACTATTTTTAATTTTAACCATGTTAATCACCTCACTGATGTTAAGGTGCTCATCCCTCTATATTTCATGAACATTGCAAAATCCAAAAGTGTAAGAGCATCTCTATCAGTTCCTAAGTGCTAAACCTGTGAAGTTATTAGCTCTAGCGAGTAAACATACTTAGATAATGATTATTCCTTGATTTTATTTATTATCAACTATTGTAATGTAACTTTTTCTAATCAACTTGGCAAAAAGGTAACTCTGGAACTATGAGCATCTGCAATATTTGAGATGTTTATATTATCATAATGCTGATGTTGTATGCATAATTAAGAATAGTTTCTGGAACCAAACTAATTTTGCAAACAGTTGATGTGAAATCTACCAAACATACCTTCTGAGACCTTTGGCTGATAACCATCCATTGATGTCCTCGGTAGCAGTAACAAATTAGCTTGTAATAAAGACAAAGCTGCCATCAAGTGTAGAACAGATAACACTTCATACCAAGCACTGTAAATTGCAGTTTCCTGTAGATAAGGATATTAAGAAAACAACTAAAGGAAAGATGTGGTAGAAAATCCAAGATCCTGGTCTTACCTCCACTTCATCTTCTTGATTGACCCAAACAAATTGTACTTTGTGCTGCAAAGGACTTCCTGTGTAACCCAAAAGAGTGACTCTCAGTAACAAGGCAGGCAAACTAAGTTTTGACCAGTGGATTGGCATACAACAGACTTACCATCTTTAACCAACCCCAAAAGAATGGGCAAGTAATCCTCTAGAGCCTGGATAAGATCACTCAACGTCGAACCTCCTGTATGAATGTGTTGCAGTGTCAATATTTCGGTAACGTCAGAGATAACAAAAGATCTTTCGCAACTGTGAAACTAACCATGTTGAGTAGTCGTTCTCTTTCTGGTTCTTGTAATTGTTGGGCCTTCTTGCCCTGCCATCACAACTATTCTGGTCCTAAGTGCAGAGAGGCGCTCAAGTAAGCTTTTACTTAGATGACCACCTAGTGACTGGGAGAAATCCACAGGTTTCGGGATCCTTAAACCTGGAACAAATACAGACACATCTCCAATGTTTGCTGGTGTCCTCCTATTCCCACCAGTGTCCTTCAGAGTCGATGAAAAACACCCCATTTCCTAGTATACTTCCTTTTAACTCCACTGGAAGTAATTTGACTAAAATGTTGTCGATTGATCACGTTCAACAAGAGAGTAGTTGAAGAGAGCAGGACACTAACTGTATGAATGTACATGAATAACAATTCAGAAACTGTTACACGTATTATGACACCAAGAAAACCAGAACGACACCACAAAACAATCACAAGAACATAAAAACTTGGCAAATATCAATTACGGCAAGCTGAACTCAATAAATGAAGAAAACCAATAAAGCAGTTGGGTGTTCACGGGAACAAACATATAATGCCAAAGTGTAAATAGTTAAGGGGGGCCAACATTCTCACCAGTGACAACGCATCAAAAGATAAAATGCTGGGTCAATTCCGTTTGGGCGTTCAGCATGAAAACGACAATAATTGAACTTCTGAGCACGATAAAATAATAAAAACCAAAGCAAGTAATGAAAGAAAACCCAAACCGATGACAGCAATGTCACAAGAAAGTCATGACAAATCACCAACTCTCTCGTGCGAAGTGAGAACTTTTTAATGCAAGTTACACTTAAGAAAGTAATTCAAGTTTGTAAGCTGTAAACTCCTAAGCGAAAAAAATACTTTCCATTATATTCATCAAGAGAAAGCACTCGAGTAGCGTTTTGAGGCTCTTTTTCTAGTAATACACGAAAAAACTAGCTAACTAAACAGGAAAATAAGACCCCACATCTCAATTCAGGCTAATTGAAATCAGAAAAGCTATCCATATCTGTGGATGGATAATCACCTCTCCATCATCATACCTGATGAAAAACAGAACTGGAGGCTCCATGGACCAGGAACCTTCGAAGCAAGCCAGACAAAGAATAAAAAGCTTTGATTTTTTCCGTTTCTGGAATTTAATTTACTCTGGGCCTGTCCGTAGCCAACCAACGAATTTTACTAGAATCAAGCTGTAACCAAATCCTCCATTAGTCTGCTCGCGTCTATGATGCTTGAGACAGGTTCAGAAGAAGGTTGAGAGATGTATAGAGAAGGAGAGAGCTGGAGTCTGGAGAGAGGAAGAGGGAGACTTGAAGTATCAATATTGAACGTAGAGTGGAATTTTCGACAAGTAGCATTACCAAGGAGAGAGAGAGAGAGAGACTAGTAACTAGTAAGGTTTTATATTTACAGCGGCCAACTGTTGTTAATCAAACTGCAAGTCGAAAATGAGGAAAGCTTCGAAATGCTGCCGAATGAAACCTTTTCGGTGTCCTCTTCCAAGGCTCCAGATTTCCACATCTTACAACAGAAATTATGAAGCACCAAGACATTATGGCATTGATGTCTCAATCCCCCACCCCAGTCTTCTCTTTTCTCCGTCCAAATCTCTTTAGCCAGAAACAACAAACACCTCTACTAGTTCGACCGAATATGTGTTGTGAAAACAGGATGGATAGAGTAGAATAATAATTTGTAGGAAATAATAATTAATAAATTGAACACCTAAATTTAGGTGAAAATTCCTAAATAAATAAGAGGAAAAACCTCGGATAAAAATAAAGAAAAATATAGTAGTTATAATTTTTTATATTGTAGTATGAGATAGCACTATTAATCCCTATATAAAGAATAAAGCACAACCACTCAAAGCCTCTATTTTCTCTCTACTATTTCATACTCTTAGATTGCTCTCGAATTACTCTTAGATACTGAAATCAAATGAGAAATATGCACTTTTATAGGAGAGAAGCCTAGATGCCAATAGTACATGGGTGGATGAAAGGGGGGCTTGGCCGGGCCCCACTCCCGCACACAATTAAGTATTATTTTGTAAAAATAAAAATAAATAAATTTTTTTATTATTAGATTATATATATTTTATAATTATGAAAGTTAATTTTGTAGTATATTGAATAGATATATTGAAAATAAACTTTGTCGTTAACCATTTTTATAAATATAAATATTGAGCATGTAAATTATTTTAAAATCTGCACCTACTCATGCCAAAAAAATACATCACCACCTTATAAAATTTTATTTGCACCTCTAAAAATTTTTTATACTACCCGAAAAAATTTTAGTCCCCCATAATTTTTTTTTAGATCAGCCCTTGCAATAGTATATGAACTCCTTCACCAATCATATAGCACCCTCCCACATTTTTTTATAATCCTTAACAGTCTCCCACTTGAAAATTTGATTGACTGTCAATCAATTTCCACACTATTCTTCTACCCTGTCATTTATGTTGTTTATGTTTATGCTAGGCCACACGAAAACATCAAATAAATTTTTCTGTATTGATTGCCTTTGTCATGTAATCTGCAAGGTTCTCTTTAGTTATGGACTTTCAGCATATCCATTGTACATTCTTCCACTTTCTCCTTAACGAAGTGATACTGAACTTGTATGTTCTTGGTCCTCGAATGAAATGTTGGATTCCTAGCTAGATGCAAGACGCTTTGACTGTCATGGAACAAGGAAACTGCTTATTGCTCATTCCCAAGTTCCTCCAAGACCATACCGCAAGTTTACTGGCTGGTGGAACTGCTACATATTCTGCCTCTGTTGTCGACGTAGTGACAATAAACTGAAATTTTGAAACCCAACTCACAATACCTCAAGTAAGAGCAAACACATAACCTGTAGTGGATTTACTTTTATCAAAATCATTTGCATAGTCTGAATCCACATATCCAAGGACAGTAAAGTCTCATTCCTCCATGACACAATGCAACACTATGAGGTACCCTCTCTCTATATATATATATATAAGGATCCTATTTACAACACTCCAATGCTCTCTCCCAAGATTAACCATGTACCAACTCACTATTCCTATTACATGTGCAATATCCTGGTACAAATCATCGCAAATATTAAGCATCCCACTGCTTATGCATACGGTACTTGAGACCATTATCAACATTAAATCCAAAAGCACATTAAATCGGATATTCAGATTCGGTATCAATTTGGTTTGGATTTATTACGGTTCCGTTTGATTTTTTCCTATTTTTTTTATTTTTTGTTTAATTTATTTTTGTTGTTCTCTTTGTAATGAATATATTGTCCCATTAGCGACAACGAGTCACCATAACAATGAAATAAAATGAAATAAAAATATATAAAAATAAATTATTTGTAAGCAATTTTTATAAAGCTCCAAAACAAAATGATAATATATCTTACAAGTACATTAAGATAGAGAAGGATGGGCTCCTCGGAGACTAAGAGCGTTCTCATCAAACATCTTAGGCTGCGTTTGGTAGCCGGTTTCTGGGAGGATTAAGTCGGGTAATCGAGGGTTATCCGACTTTACTCGGCGTTTGGTGCACACGCACTAAAAAATGTCGGGCCCGAAGGATTACGTTCGGTCCTGGATTACTGCCGGTTTGCTACCTTTGTTTTTGTCCGCCCACATTTCGGCAGATTGCGAAACCCGCCCAAAGGCCGGCCTGCACGATTACAAAAATGCCCCTCCTTTACCCTTAAACTACAACAGGCCCAGGTATTAATAGGTTTTGTCTACCCTAATGTTTTCTCCATCGCAG
>JAOWBN010192321.1:0-15586 GCA_028565015.1 Pinguicula moranensis
GACATGCTTTTTTTTCTACTAAAAAAATGCACCTCAATTCCGGCACTTTGGCGGGGCTCCGGGGGGTGGGGGTGGGGGGCTCCGGCACGGCGGTTCCAAAAATTTCGGACCCTCCGAGACACTTCTATTCTAAAAATAATTATCTTTTAAGTACTTGCGTAAAACACCACCCCTTCTAAAAACAAGAAGAAGTAGTAAAAGAAATAGTAGAAAAAATAGTAGAAGAAGGCCTGCGCAAAACAGGACCGTAGTGCATAGCATGATACTCCATAAAGATATCTTTTTTGGTGTAACCTTCCCTTTTTTTATTCTCTCTCTACAATTTTTCTCTTGCTTCTCACTGGACTTTCTCCTCACCACACACACTTCACTTTGCCGTTACAGGCATTCCGCAATGGAGGCAGGGGCAGATCCGCCTCCGTCTTCGGTACTCACTCAACCAACGAATGCCTCCGACTTGGAGGAGGGTGAATGGATTCCGGTGGTCGGTAAGAAGACCTGGTTAGACCCAAAAATACGGGATGCCGGTAGACCCCCCGCTAAACAGTTGGTAGCTAAAGGCCCCTTGCAGGACCAAGGTATCACGTTTTATTTCACCAATTTTACGAAAAATTGGCCAGAAACAGAGATGTGCATCGTCTTCGGCGAACTAGGAAAAATTAGTAAAATCACCTTACCGAAAAACAAAGATCGTAACGGACAGAGGTATGAATTCATCCACTTTGAAACTGTGGAGAATGTCGGAGCAGTGATGAAAGCTATGAATGCCATCAAAGGCGAACTGAGTATATGGGCGAATGTAGTTAGAGCACAGAAGTCACTGGGTCAGCAACAACTAAGGAAGGAGAGACCCACTGCTAAGCTTCTGGGGAGTGTACAATCACAGGAAACTGTCTAGATTTCCTTTCTCCCCACTGATATGGAAATGAAGTGGCTTGATTTGTGCCTGATAGCAACAGTTAAGGATAGACTCAAAGAAGATATCACCAAATCTATCCACCAAAGACAAGGATTTGAGGCAGTGAAAATATCACACCTTCTGGGCACGCAAATTCTCATCTGCACAATATCCCCAGAGCAAGCATAAAAATTTATGGACAACACGGACAGTTGGGAAGCTATCTGATTGTTCAACATTTGTCACTGGTCTCCATAGGTTATTCCACATCTAAACGATAAATGGGTCAGTGATGGGCATCCCGCTCCATTGCTGGAATCAACGATTTTTCAAAGAAATAGCTGCACCGATAGGGGAGCTACTACAAACAAAGGAGGATGGCAACTATATTAAATTACGTATGCTAATCCGAAAGACGAACCTCCAGTCACCAGTCCCATGCTTCAACTTGATGGTTGGTGGTCAGTAATTCCCAATCCAGGTCAAAGAAGATCACAGAACGTGGACAACAAGGTCGGTATATGGGAGTGATTTTATGGCCACGGTGGACCTAAACGCAGATCTATGGCTGGCACTAGAGAAGTCTGACCCTCTGAAGCCGATAACGATTATTTCTGTTACAGGAAACTCCGAGGTCACAAAAGGCCAGCTACAGATTAATGTCACATCATTAGAAGTAGGCAAAATGGCAGTTGAGGCAAGTAGACTAGATGTGGTAAATTGGAAAAGACCAATCAATGAACAACTTGTCTCTAACCAAAGAAAAGTCAAATTTCCAACTGCTCTCGTGGAAAGTAGTAGGCAAACTCTCCAAACAAACGCGGCCACCTCTACGGAAGTCCCTATACCTACACTTAACTCTCTTTCCAAAGACTTGGAAAATGTGACAAAGTCAGACGGGTCTCATCCAGAAAGCAGTCTTTTGACAAATCAGAACCCTGTAAGAAATGAAGTGGGTGCAATAGAGGCATTTGCACTCAAGATGAATGTTGGTACAGTCCAAATCCTCAGTGAAAAGGCATCGATGGTTTTGGGGGAAACACAGGCTGAGGAAGCTGCATTGGAAAATAGTGGTCTTCCGCCCAAATCTCCCGCGGTGGAATAGAATATGCCTCCATCCAGACAAGTCAATGCCCCACCGGACACAATCTCGGATGAAGAGGAAAGCTCATTACCGATCAACTAGGGTAAGCAAAAATTATATGAATCACAGCCAATTATTGCATCCAAAAGTATCCTAACTCCACAAAGGAAATCGAGCAGGACCTCTATTAAACCAAAATGGCTCAATCTTTGATATGGTGCAATGACTCATCTCTGTAGGTGACAACAAGCAGATGTTCAAAATTTGCAACTATTTTTGTTAAATGGATAGCACGACACTATTCTGGAAGAGTAGAGGTCTTAAGAGGCCGAAAGTTTTCTTGAGGAAATGGGTCACTCAATTCTCAATTAAACTGATGGCTATTGCAGAACCATTCATGGGAATCAATAAACTTCAAAGGTTTGCAAACTGACTTAGATTCACGAACACTACAGTGAACAATGGTGAGGGAGGTAAACTTTGAATCATGTGGGAATTGACGAATGATTTCGAATTACTCAGCTTAACTAGTCAAGCAATAACGGGCATCTGGGTATGCAGTGGATCAAATGTTTTGGTCACCTTCGTATATGGCAAGTGCTCTTATATTCAGCGTAGAGAGTTATGGGCTTACCTCAAAAGCATACAATCTGTTAACCTCCCTTGGATAGTCCTAAGGGACTTCAACGCAATCTGCTCAAATATGGAAAGACGTGGAGGAACGGTCAGGCCCAGTTTGCCTATGTCCAAGTTTAGAGAGTGCCTCCAAGCTTGTGCATTACTGGAACTGAGATCCGTAGGTAGAAGGTTCTCATGGTGCAATGGAAGTTCTGGATCTAGTCAAACCTGGACAAAGCTTGATCGTGTGGTGGTTAATGCAGCTTTTGTGGAGTGGCGAGGGCGAAGTAGCTATACCTTGCTTAGCCGGAAATTGTCGGATCAATGTCCATTATTAATCCAGTTTGAGGAACAAGAGCCTGCTT
This sequence comes from Pinguicula moranensis, assembly GCA_028565015.1. Classification (NCBI taxonomy): domain Eukaryota; kingdom Viridiplantae; phylum Streptophyta; class Magnoliopsida; order Lamiales; family Lentibulariaceae; genus Pinguicula; species Pinguicula moranensis. The sequence goes on from JAOWBN010192321.1 coordinate 2,966, forward strand.
ATGGCCAAAGGCCATTTAAATTTCTGAACATGTGGGGAAGGGATGAAACTTTCTTGCAACTTGTAGTAGGTCTATGGCACAAAGAACACGGACAAGTTGGGCTCAGCACATTGTGGCGCAAACTTAAGTTGATCAGGGCAGCTCTGAAAACTTGGAACCGCAACACTTTTGGCAGAGTTGGTGTACAAATAAAACTACTGGAATCGAGGTTAGACTTACTTGAACTGCGCCTGCAAGAGGCCTGCTGCGCTAAGATAGAAGCCGCATATTTAGCCACAAAAATGGAGTTAGATGAGTGGGAATCAAGAGAAATCAGTTGGCTTGAAAAAATAGCGAGGAAAAGCTGGCTAACTGCAAGAGACCGAAACTCAAAGGCATTCCATGCAACTCTCAATGTGCAGCATATTCAATCCTGAATCTCTCACATGAGGCTTAGGAATGGCAGAAACATTGCAGGTGCATATGCAATACATGAGGAAGCAGTCCTCTTTTTCCAGCAACAATTATCTGAAGGGGCTCAAATACATCCCTCGGCACTCACTGATCTATTACTCAAAAGCTATTTGAAACAGATAATGCACGAATGTGCGAAATACCGTCAGAAAGGGAGGTACGAGATGCAATATGGTCCATTCTGAGTAGAAGTGCTTCGGGGTCAGATGGCTTCAATTCAGAATTTTTCAAATTAACATGGGACATTACAGGCGCTGATCTTGTTGGAGTAGTGCGAGATTTCATGATGGGAGGAATAGTTCCCAGGATGTTTATGTCAAACTTCATCACATTGATACCCAAGGTAGCATCGCCAGATGGATTTGATAAATTTAGGCCGATAAGTTTGAGCTCAGTTGTCTATAAAACTATTGCAAAAGTCATGTCGGATAGGTTAAAGAAGCATATGGGTAAAATGATAGCTGAAGAACAGGGCGCCTTTGTTCTTCACAGAAGTATTTTTGAAAATTACCTTTGAGCAGGAATCGGTACACAATATCCACAAAAAGGTAACCGGGGGTAATGTATTGATTAAGTTGGATATGGAAAAAGCATTTGATAAAGTCAGCTGGAATTTCTTGGAAGTTGTCTTGTAGGCAAAAGGTTTTTCACAAGCCCTTATAGCTATGATATTTAAGTGCACTAAAGGCCAATGGTTTTTGATTAATATGAATGGAGTATCTCGGGCTTCTTCGAATCGAAGAAAGGTTTACGACAAGGGGATCATTTATCCCCATATTTATTTATATTGATGCAAGACACGTTATCACGATTGATTCAAAAGGGGCACGAGTCAGGGGATCTCAAAGCTTTCAAACAACCGATTGGCACTCTGCTGGTGACGCACTTGATGTACGCAGATGATATATTAGTTTTCACCACTGGAGACATAAGATCGATAAGGGCTCTAATGAAGATACTCTCTAAATACTGCAATGGTATGTAAAGAAAAGTCAGCCTTTTTTTCACTCCAACTACATATGCCAAGCGAGGTTACATGCTATCCGCAGACTCACAGGCTACAAGGAGGGCTTTTTCCCTGTAACCTATCTTGGTGCCCTTTTATATTCGGGCCAACTCACTAATATTCTGTTCGAGCCAATTCTGGACAGAATTTGTGGTAAACTTGCAGGTTGGAAGGGGCGTTTATTATCACAAGTGGAAGGCTTGTATTGATAAAGCATGTCATGGCAACCCTTCCTATGCATATTATGGCGGTTCTGAAAATACCACAAACTGTGCAAAGCCGAATCAGAAAACTCTTCATTGATTTCCTTTGGGAATAGTGAGAAGGAAGACAAAAAATTCATTGGAGGAGTTGGAAAACGAATATGCAAAACACTAGGCGAAGGGGGTCTCGGAGTGACGGACCTAACTGAGCTACAAAAAGCGATGAGCATGAAGTGGTGCTTTAAACTGCTGACTGAAAGTAGCTTGTGGGCAAGGTTTTTTCAGGCAACATACACAAGATCAACACAACTTATGCAGCGAAGCTGCAGGCCTACGGACTCGAGATTATGGAAACTAGCAATGTCCAGAAAAGAAGAGGTGCTTCAAAACATTAAGCTTGTAATCAAGAAAGGAAACTCTTCATTTTGGCATGATAAGTGTCTGGCCTCGGGGATTCTTGGCGTGCAAGTACAACAGGTCCTTGATAGCGAGGCTAAAATCTCTGACTTGACTCGGGACGGACAGTGGGATTCGCAATGGCTTCAATCCCTTGTGGGCAACGAGTTAACTATTGAAATCTTGACGCATCGACCTCCTAAACAATGTCCTGACAAGGATATTGTGGTCTGGCAGCCCGAAGAAGATGGAAACTTTACTCTGATATCTGCCTGGAACATTATAAGGGATAAATCTGACAAGTTGTTGGTTGAGGAGCTTATATGGAACAAATCATTACTCCCTAAGATCAGTCTATGTTCATGGAGGGAGTGGCAACAGTGCCTCCTAATTGATGAAAATCTGTCCAAGAAGGGTGTTCACATTGCCTCATCCTGTAATTACTGTTTATTAAGACAATAGGAGACTACAGGCCATATTCTTTCATTAAGAAACACAGCTATGGCCCTTTGGAGCAGAGCAACCGCTGCAACGACTTCCATTTGGTGACTACAGTGTCATGGAGGACCCGATTTCTATAGTGGGTGGCATTGATGAAGAGAAGAGGACTAACAGGTTTCATTACTTAAATTATTCCTGGCATTCTAACTTGGGTATTGTGGACTTGCAGGTGTCGCTCACATTATGAAGGTTCCAAACACACTGCAGATCAACTATGGAGAGAGGTATGCAGTCTGATAAGTTTTGTAGCTGAACTAGGTAACAAATCTTTCTCTATGCAGGATGATGATAGCAAAATACTTCAGAAGTTCAATATCAAAGTCTGATGGAGAGAGAGGCAACGTGCAAAAATCATAAAGTGGCGGACACCTCCTGAAGGGTGGATTAAGCTGAATTTTGATGGGAGTAGCCACGGCAATCCAGGGCTCTCGGGTGGTGAGGTATTATGAGATACTCAAATGGTAATTACTTAGTTGCTTTCTCTTCATCCTTCGGACAAGACACAAATAATGAAGCGGAGCTGCGGGCGACAATTGAAGGAATCCGGATTTGCAAGGAAAAAGGTTGGAATAGCATTATCCTTGAGAATGATTCCACCCTCTTAGAAGGATGAATTCCACCCTCTTAGAAGGATGGTTTCGAAGCAACAGTTGCACACCTTGGTATCTCTGGGACTTTTGGGATGAGTTCATGGCCCTATCAACTGGTCTACGGATAGAAGTACAACATCAATACCGTGAAGGTAATAGCATTGCGGACTATTTTGCAAAACGCGGGGCTTGCGGTGAAAATCGAAGATATTTTAAGCCAACAATTTTACCTCACCCTATAGCGGATGTATTCGTGTAGAAAAGTGGGGTCTACCACATTTGAGATTTAGATAAAGGATGGATACAGTCGCTCTTGTAATGGCGCTCCGGCCAGAACAGTCAAAAGAATCTCATAGCGGCTTGGACAAAAGCAGCCCCATTTCGAGTAAGTTATTACATTTGGTGTGTGCTCTAAGATAGAATTTCTAGGAGAACCTCTTTCGTCGTGGGGTGACAAGTGACTTTACTATGAAGATTTGTGTTCTATGTAATTGGGAAGTGAATCCACTTGTAACTTGCTTTTTTGGTGCCTGGTCAGCTATGAAATATGGGTAGTCTGCTACAAGTAGCTCAGTTACATCATGTTGGGCATTGTGATCCCATGAAGAATTTGCAGAATAGTATGATAAAAGTCGGTAATTCTCTGAGCTTTGGAAAGGTTTTTAGCAATACATTATGTGGTGTAGATTGAAATAAAATTGTTACCTATATTGGTGGAGAAGCGTGATAGAACCGTACATGTTGGTTGAATATGCTACGAACACGAACAACGGGAGGCTATCAAAATCTCCATATAATTCCACAACTCAAATCTCTTCCTCGAAAGTGGTGAGACAACAATCAGAGAGAATATGTATTTGTGTAGTTCTCAATGCATGAGAGTTATGAATTCTTCTGTGTTTCTCAAGAGAGGGTGTACCCCTTTAAAAAAGGAGGAAGTGGCAAAATTCTATTCTGATTAGGATTAGCAGTGAATAGGGGAACAATAAATCTTATTCCTTAATTCTTGGTTATTAGTCATTTTAATATAACTGATAAACCTTAATTATCAGTTTATCATATTTATCAATAATTAACCCATAATTATCGATATCTTCCAATAGCTTCCACTCGGCTACATAAGCCGTATTATCATGACACAATACATTCACACAAATATCTAATGCTTCATACAAGAAATGAGTCGTGCGACCAATAAGTAGATAATAGTGTCATATTAAGTCACCACCCAAGTAACATGACGCTTTTAAAATAATGATACCCCAAATATTCTATGTGTCACCGATAGCTCACACATCCCTTTAAGCTATAACAATATTTAATTATATATTAAATATAATCACTTGGGTAAATATGGTGAAATAGATTATTCCTTAGTAACTCATGACAATCCATATCAGCTTGATTACTTTCCTAACTTGCTCCGCCGGACTGTATATGGTCATAGCCCTTGGATAGCATATTAAAGTAGCATCATCAAGCTTCAAATTCAAATCATAGTTATAAATCAATGAGTAAAGTTTAAGCGGACAAACGTATGTCCATATGATCACACAATGATCAAAAAGGCATACTTTCGTCATTTCACATAATGGTAGGTTTATAGCGCACACAGTATGACATGTGTGTCATGGCATAACTCTTACTCACCTGGGCATGTCACGTTTTCATGCCATGCGAATCGTAATCTCAAATAAACACACCAAGTATTTATCTTTAATTCTACATTTGGCTTTAAGGCTTTAATGCGAAAGACTTGATATTTCACACCCGATTCACTTATAATCTCATTTTAGACATACTAGAGCGACTATCTTGAATACTAGTTTCATCCTTCATGTTCCATAAGCATAAGGGTGATGACCCGCGTGATTGGGTCAATCACAAAGTAAAATAACAGTCTATTGTGCCTAATTTGATTGTATATAAATGATCGATGAAAGAAGGAGAAACATCGACTTTATTTCATAATCATGCAATTTACAAAATTTGTCCTTTTTATAACAAGATTAATCCATGATGTCAAACCCTACGTAATCCTAGACTCATGATATGAGTTCTAAACACATATCTATCAATTGGTTTGGTCATCGAATCAACAATCATCTCGTTGGTAGAAAAATATTTGATAGTGAACTCCTCTTTGTTGACAGCATCTCGAACAAAGTGGTAACGTCTTCGGATGTGCATTGTTTTTCTTTGGAACTTGGGATCATTGGCAAACTGAATTGCCGCAGTGTTGTCGCAGTTTATTTCTACAAGTTCATCAGGACTCGGGGTGAGGTTGAGATACTGTATAAAGCCTCTTGCATGGCTATGATACATGCGACATACTATGTTTCCATAGTTGACAAAGCAATGCAGTCATGTTTTTTGCTGCACCATAATATGGCTTCTCCACCAAGGATGAAGGCATATCCAGAGGTTGATTTGGACTCATCCAAATCACCTCCCCAATCAGCATCCGTAAAACCCTTTCACCTTAGGTCTCTCCCTTGGTAACATAGGACTAGATCGCTCGTTCCACAAAGGTAACGAAAGATCCGCTTGACAACTTGATAATGAGCAGGTCTTGGGTTATTTTGGTAAGAACTCACTAAACCAACCACGAAACTAATGTCTGGTCGTGCACATCATACTCTCTATTGCACTGGAATAGGGAACATTGCTCATTTGTTCCTTTTCCTTGTTTGTTATTGGGCATTGGTTGAGGCTTAATGCTAGACCCTTTTCAATTGGGGGTATCAATAGGTTTAGAGTAATACATTCTGAAACGTTCTAAGATTTTGTTGACATATGTCCATCGGGACAAACCCAAGAGTTTCTTAGAACTATTTCGGATGATCTCCTCGTCTTGGACTTACAAGGCTTCATCCATATCTTTCAACTCAAAAATGGAAGATAGACATTTCTTATTGGTGTTGATCATTCTCATGTGGTTTCCAGCCAATAGTATGTTATCAACATATAGGAAGAGAAACATAATCCTTTCCTTTGTTTTCATGACATACACGCTCATGAAATTTGAAGTACCACGGTCTGGAAGACTGCTGAATGAATATTTTAAGACAACAAACTTTGTCATCTAGACTTGTTGAGACCAGCCCAATAGGTTGATCACTATAAATATTTTCCTCAAGTGTTCCATCGAGGAAAACAATTTTTATGTCCATTTAGAATAACTCAAGAGCCAAATGGGTAACCAGGGCTAGAAAGAGGCGAATAGAGATAATTCTCACCAAAAGAGAAAAGGTCTATTCATAGTCTACACCCTCGATTTGGGTAAAAACCTTTCGCTACGAGTCGAGCCTTGAACTTGTCAATTGACCCATCCATACCACGTTTAACATCGGATACCCACTTGCATCCATTGGTTTACGTTGGTATGAAAGATCAACAAGTTTCCAAATCTCATTTTTATGCATCGAGTCCATTTTATCTTCCATGGCACTTATCAATATATAGCAAATCCATAGCCTCTTTATAAGAGGTGGGTTCTTCGACTCTCAAGGGAGTGCAAAAGAATATATCCTCTTCAATTTGAAAACATCATCAAGAATTTCTTGCATTCACTCCTTTCAAGTTCAGTTCTGAGTGTGAGAAGAACCACTTCCACTAACCCTCTGGTTCGTGGAGCTCATAATTATATCATCAGTGCCTAGGGTTTGAGAATCATTCTCATCCGTATTCGAGAAAGGTTGAGGACTTGTCCATCTTTCATGTTGATCCTCATCGTTTGGCAAGTTTCCACTGTGATCTGGTGGAACTATACTACCCTGGGTGACTTGGCGAGACAAACTCTCCCCCTCACCAAGACATAGTGGAAAGTCTTGTTACAACGCATACAACTCACTATCCTATTTCATTTCACTGATAGTTGGTAATTGATCTTTTAGAAATCTGACATTTTGACTGTTTATTTAAGTCATGCCTACATTCGGGTATTCTCCAAACATTACATTTCCTTTTGAATGTTTGGGGTATCTGATGAGCACCTTATTGGTTTCTCTTGGACCAAGTTTTCCATGCTTATGGGTTGGATTGTGCATGTAGCTCGTCGAACCCCCAGGTCGTAAGTCGTCCAAAGTGGGTTTCCTTCCATTTCATAACTCATATGGAGTGATGTACACACTGTTGCTCGATACTCTATTGAGGATGTTGGTTGCCGTAAGCAACGCATCTCCCCCAAAATTGATAGAAAGATTGGCTTGTGCCATCATCGACCTAACCATTTTGAGCAAGGTGCGATTCCTTCGTTTTGCAATACCATTTTATTCTGGAGTATGAGAAATCATAAGGTGTCTCATTATGCCTTTTTCATCACAATACCCTTTGAACATATCAGAAATGTATTTATGACCACGATTGGTACGAAAGGTTTTAACTTTTTGATCCAATTGGTTCTCTACTCCCGCTATATAGAGTTTGAACACATCAAACGCTTCATAAAGGTGAGATAACAAATACATGTATCCAAAAATGCGAGTAGTCATCTATAAAAGTGATGAAATATGAAACTCCATGATGTGCTTCACATTCATGGGCCCATAAATGTCAAAATGGATTAAATCCAAAGGATTTGATGATCTAGAAACCTTACCAAAAGGCTTTCTGCTAGCCTTACCAGCTAAGCAAGATTCACACATAGATAGCTTAGTCTTAGCAACTTGGTTTAATAGACATTCCTTATCAATTCTATTTAACCTGTCTTGACCAATGTGACCAAGTCTAGCATCCTATTTAACAGATTTAGAAAAATTATCAGCATTTGAAACCAAAGCAAGCGTTGAACTATTATTATCATAAATGTCATCCTAGTAAAGAACAAATGATCCATGTTTGTAAGAATTGTGACCAAACACATCGCCACCATACTCAATTTTTAATCCTATAGGGCCAAAATTAAACAATAAAAACAAGTTGTAATAAGGAAACAACAAAAACTAAGCAACAGCATACTCTTGGTACATAAATAGTATCAAGCAACAGTAGTGTGTTTCCACCACGAAACTAGAGTTTGTAGATGTCAATCCCAATGACATCTTCTTTACTGTTGTTCCCCATAGTAACGCTTCGTGATTCGTTGTCACTAAATGGAACTCAACAAACCCAACTCGCTCATTAACTACGTGCTAATTCATTCCTGAATCAATAATCCATTTAGAAAAGAAATTAGCAACTAATGCATAGGAGCAAACGTATACTTTGGAGGACATAGAAAAATATATTACCTTTTTGGCTTGGAACATTCTCGAGCGTAGTATCCCTTATTTTCACAGTTATAGCACTTCACACGTGTTATATCCTTGGGACCCTAAGCCTTTGGTTGCTTAGTGATTTTCCGTTTTGGAGCAAATTTTCGAGAAGGAGGGTGTTGAGGCTTCTTAGATAACTTTCCATAGTTTTTGTTCCTCTTAGCGTTTTCCTCTTGAGCTACAAAAACTTTGGCGGAGTATCCTGAAATTCAAAGTATTCATCCTCTAGTTCTACATGCTTAGCTATGTTTGAAAATGTCTTGATACTCACATTCTGGGACATCAAAGTCTTAAATGGAGTCCAACGACTATCCTCTCTATCATCAGGTAGTGAACAAATAACATTATTAATCTGCTTATACTCAGAGATCTCAATTCCTGTATCCTTAAGGTCATGAAGCATTGCAGTCATGGTGTGAATGTGTTCGAGCACAGGTCGACTTAAATCGATCTTGTACTTTAGTCAATTCAGATGCAAGGTACGGAGCCTTGTAGCTGATGTCTGCCCAAATGTTTCAATTCTACAACTCAAATCTCTTCTTCGAAAGTGATGAGGCAACAATTAGAGAGAATATGTACTTGTGTAGTTCTCAATGCATGAGAGTTATAAATTCTTCAGTGTTTCTCAAGAGGGGAGTGTACCCCCTTAAATAGAGTAGGGAGAGGCAGAATTCTATTCCGATTTGCATTAGCTATGAATAGGAGAATAAGACATCTTATCCCTTAATTCTCAGTTATTAACCATTTTAATAAAACTGATAAATCTTAATTATCAATTTATTATATTTCTTAATAATTAACCCATAATTATCGATATCTTCCAACATATGGCATATTCAGTGCTTCAAAAATGACCGAATTTTCAACAATAGCCTACGTTGGTTCAAGAAGTTATAGAGTTGATGAAGGTTATACAGTGGACTTGGATCAAAGCCTACAATTCTCCTATATTAAGGGCATGTTTTGTACCCGTACTGATTTTCTCCTATTACTTCTCATTTTGCTTCTCCTTTTGATTCTACTTCTCCTTTTTATTTTGTATTTTTTTTGAGTGTTTGGTAAAACTATGAAAAATTTAAAAAAGTTATTAAAACAGTGTTTGCAATCAAAATTTATAAGTTGATTAAATAATGTTTGTAGTTAAATTTGATAAGATAACTTTAATTTATTTACGAAATTGCCATGAGAAGTAGAAGTAGAAAAAAAAAAAGTAGCCCCCTACCTACTTTTGAAAAAAAGAGTTTTGGCTGGAAAAAAAAAGAGTAGTGGAGTTTAAAATACTGTTTTTGAAATAATCTGAAAAAAAAAAGAGAATGAGAAAAATAATCTAAAAAAATATAAGTACAAAACAGGCCCTATATTTGGCCGTGGCCGAATGAATGCGGAAACCACTTCAATGTGTAAAATTTATATTTTAATTAAATCCCTGACTTGTAACCTCGTTACTCTCATATCACTTGCTTTGTATGCATAAGTTAGGTTCCCTACACCATTCATTCATAGTCTGGGATTTGTGAACGAAAATCCACTCATTTCAAGCTTTTTAAATTGACCAATATACGAGCTCTATTAATTAAACCTCCAAGTCAATTCTGTATTTATCGGGTGGAGCAACCCTTTCTGATTTTCATAAGGAATGAGAGATTTCAATCATGGACCCAATCCAATCCTTTGACTATTGTTACATTGCTTTCTACAAAACTGGAAGAAACCACAAGAATATGTCATATTCACACCTCTCAAACCCACCAACCCCTACTTCGAAATAAGCAAGTTAATTTACAGAGATGAAATAGTGAAAAAGCATGTCGTTTCATCGAACAAGTTCTGCGCATGCTCCTCAACTAGAGCTTTCTCCTATGGCTCACCCGATTGCTACCGCTCTGCGACGAGGAGCTCTGAGCAGAAGGACCCGCATGAGGAGACTTCAAACTCTCAGATTGATGTGTAAGCTGCTGCTGCTGTGACGGCGGAGAAGGTGGTTGCTGCATCGGACTGGCATGAGCAGAGACTCTCCATATCTTCACCGACTTGTCCAGGCTGCCACTGTACACCATATAATGTCCTTCCCCGCCGTGTGGATTGTCCTCTTCCACGGCAAGGCACTTCACGGGTCCACTGTGCCCGCTCAATATCGACACGCATATGTGCTCTCCTCCTTCCCTTCGCCACACGCAGATATTCATGTCCGCTGATCCACTGAACACCATATTCCTCGCCGTGGCCAAGCACAGAACCGCAAGCTTGTGGCCCCTCAAGATCCCGCCGTGAGAGAGATATTTGTCCCGTTCCCAGAAGTTAATCACGCCGTCGGATGAACCGCAATAGACCATCGTCGCCATTGGGTCAACGGCGAGAGCCGTCACGGCGCATTCCTGCTTCAGCAGCGTCTGTGAGAAGAAATGCTTTGTCCCCTTCCCCTGCATTTCTCTCCGCCAAACCTTGACGCTTCCGTCGGCGGATCCGCTGAATACGAGGCCGTCGAACCCGGCGACGACGGAATTCACGGCGTCGTCGTGGGCGTTGATGGATTCTAAGCATTTGTAATCGGAAACCCGCCAGACTTTGATTGTTTTATCCCACGAAGCAGAGTATAATATGGATTTGTCCTCACTCAGGCTGAGAGATGAAATTGCGTCAATGTGTTTGATCCAGATTGCGTTGCGATTCTTGCTCACCTCCACGTATTTGTTGGGATTGAAGGAGCTTTTCACTTTCGCCTTGAAAGTCGGCAAAGACGCGATTCGTTTGTGGATGCTCGGATCCTTGCCGGAAACTTTCCAAACCCGGATTTTCCCATCTTGATGTCCGGTGAAGATCCTCTCGCCGGCGATGATGATGGCCTTAACCAGACCGGAATTGGATTTAAACCCAGAAAATTCCTTCTGATTCTTCCACACACGGATGTTCTTGCTGTCTGACCCCGTGTAGAGCAATTCGCCGGAGGCTGCTAGCGAATATATGTGACCTTCTTCTCGTACGAGGGATCCCATGAGTCCGGTGTAGGAATACGATGCCGACGAGGAGGAAGATTCCGGCGCCACCATGTGAGAAGACCAGGGAGATTTTGCTAACGGGGAGGATGGCATTTCCCATGATGGGTGTGATAATGGGTACGATTGGTCCCAGTTCTGCGGCGGGCTGAAATCCGACGGCAGCGGTGGAGGGCCGTCGTGGTTTGCCGGGCTGCAGACCTCCGACGTGTTGCTGAGGCGAAAGGAATATTCTTCTTGATCTGGCTGCAGGAATGTTTGTTTCTTTGTGTTGGTAGAATCTGGCATGGATTCGTAGTTGTTGCTTCTCGAATTCTTCATCAAAATCAAATTTGTGAACCAGTTAAGAGAAAAAAACTGTAGAGCAAATGATGATCATTGGAAGAAGAAGAGGGAGAAATAGGTTGGCTGAACTAGAAAATTTAATAGCCATTGAAGATATTTGGTTGCTTTCAGTTTCAGAAATGGGACAATTTGTCAAACCCAAAATCAAATGCCAAGAAGTTAGACGAACTTTTAAGACCGTCGTTTGGGATGCAAGGGTGGTGGAATGGAAGGGGGCGGGGTGGGCCCTAGCTCGGACTGACTCCTAAATCCTTATTTTGTAAAAAAAAATAAAAATATAGATATTTTTATTATAAAATTTTATATAGCGTACGGGGTGTTTGTAAATTCTATTGAAAAATAATTTTTGGCTTTATGCGGTGGAAAAGTCTTGTTTGCGATTTTGACTTTTAATGTTTGATTTTTGGCTTTGAGCGGTGAAAAAGTAAAAAAAAGTTCAAAATTCAGAAACATCTCTATGATAGCCTTTGAAGTATTTTTTGCGGTAACAATTTTGTAATTATTTAAAAATTTAAATTTCAAACATTTTTACCCTCATAAGCAATTCAATATTTCCAAAAGAACTTAATTCAATGATATTTTTGTCATTTCTTATTTATAAGTTAGGAAAAAAATAGTTTTTGAAATAATAATTTGCAAACACTATATTTGTGAATTTTCACATATAATAATAAAATACATTTTGCAAACACTTTTCAATTTTTCAAAAGGTCTTTTGAAAAAAAGAACTTTCATGAATAAGTTGGAAAGTTTTGTAAAATATGCTTTATTACAACAAAAGTCACAAATACAGCGTTTGCAGATTATTATTTCTAAACGTGATTTTCTTACCTTATAATTGGGAAATGACGAAGTTATCCTCAAATTAAGGATATTTTA
>JAOWBN010192332.1:5398-15586 GCA_028565015.1 Pinguicula moranensis
CGCCATTTCACTTCTCTTCTTCCTGAGCATAGCTAACAAATTTCTTCCCATTGACTAAGTTTAGCTTGTAACTTATAGGGGCCATAGACATTGAGCATCACACTGTATCTCTCCTTACTGTTCCAATGGCCTGTCACACCCAAGAATTTTGTACCAGAAAGAATAGACATCCTACTGAATTTATTCTTATTCCAAATACAGAGATGGCCGCTAGATTGACCTATTGATCCACTAAAAATCCAGTCAAATTCTAAGTCATACCACAAATATTCACAGAGTTGTTTGTCAATTGTTGATTGCTTAGTCTCTTGCAAGCTGATGAAGTCAACTGACTGCTTGTTTATTAGCTTCTTAACCCTCACATTATAGGTGATCAGTTTCATAAGAGGGGCTTTATCTGTTCTGGTAGCTGGATACTAGAGATCATATTGCCCTTGGATTTGAGCTGCTTAGAGTTTAGATTCATAAGCATACAATGGCACAAATTAGGGTTAGGTTCATAGGAAATGCCAAGGTCATCTGTACAAAGCTAGATCAGATTCAGCTCTTATTTGATCTGAAGAGATTACAGTATCCTGGATAGATTGCTCACCATAGGATTTTGGGGAATTTTGGCTAATCAGATTGAAATCGATTCATTCAAGGTGGCAATCTCCTTCTCACACCCCAAGTCCACTTTCTTATGAGTTTGGCTCCGTGTTTTGGGACCTCCTCACTTTACTTTTGTCTTCTTGGGGGAGGGGGTTGAGTGTACCTGTGTCCTAAGGGGAGGGGAATCCTCTCTCAGTATCGGACACCTTTCAATCATCTATTGTTTAGGACTGAGGATCGGATTCTCGACCTGAGTTCCAATCTCGTTTTCCATCCCTGCTAATGAAGGGAGGTAGTCAGTGTGATCACTTAGTTTTAATACTGCACACAGAGAGGGGTGGTCATCAGTCTTCTCCAAGCTAGACACAGTATCTGGGACCACAAGGTCAACCAATGTTGTGTTATCTATTTGAGGGGTGGGGTTATGTACTTCATGGTGATCATCTAAGCTCACTGGTGAAGTAACCACAGTCTCTTAGGATACTTGAGAGATGGATTTAGGCCACCAAGGAAACTTACCTGGGATCCATGGACCTGTAGAGATCTCACTAGATGGCATCCCTAGCATTTTTGTACAATATAAGTTGTGGGAGAACTAGCCATTTTATTTTGAGTAACTTGTATGCCAGTGGACTCCCTAGCTGAGCCTTCTGACTCATCCAAACAGATATTAGTTCTACCCGTAGACTCTTGCTCCATCCATTCAGAGTTGTAGCTTGTACTGTCACACTCATCATTATCCAAATCATCCCATATTACACCATTGAAGATGGTGGCAATATCCTGTACATGCAACAGCATGGCTTACCATCTATGGTGACGTTGATATGAGTATGGATCAGGTTACCCAGGGGAATTTCAACAAGGAGTTAGCATCCTCCAGGTATCTTCTTTTAATAGTGGTGTCATGAATAAGTATCAATCTGCCCATGGAGCTAGCAATCTTCCCCATTGAGTCACTTTCCCATACATGCAACAGGAGCCATAAATCTTTACCCAGACCATACTTTTTGGAAGTAGGGTTACCTGAGCACTACTCAATGTCACAAGGAGGACACTAAGCTAGTTTAAAAGCCAATCTTTATCATTTGAAAGAAAAGTCTTGAGGTCAACCTCTACCTCTTCCCACAAAACAATTCTTGTAGCATCTAGGGAGCTAACAATTATATTTAGGTACCTCTCCCTTCGCAGAGCTAGCTGGATTTCCCAAAAGCAATCTAAGGATTTCAGAGAGCCAACATAGAACAGACCAGGCCAAAGGTCTATCTAAGATACTATGTTGATGGTAGGGGAAGGCTGCTCAAGTACCACCTTGGGCCTGGAGTCAGGGGGTGGTGTATGCTAGATGAGGCACCCACATTCATTCTGGCCGGCGCACTGCACTTACTAGGGATCCTCTACAACTTATAAGAGGAAACAAGAGGTAGAGCAGATTTAGATGAGTTAATCTTTCGAGTGAACCTGGTCAGGTTGATGCTCAGTTGAAATGAGCCAATCCAAGCTTGCTTGAGCTAGCACTTAATTGCTTCCATATCATGGATATTGTCAAAGTTAGCAAAGGCAAAGGGTAGACCATTTTTACCTAACTAATCTTGTAGGAGAGCAGTCCTGGGGAAAGTTAGTGATGAAAAAGATAGCAATACTGGTGTGGCATCGAGTAGGAACAGCTCCAGGTCCGAGGCGCGCATTTACAAGGTGTACATCCTTCACTCCAAGGGTCTCAGTATACGACCTTCATTAATGAGAATTCTTCAAGGTACGAGGATGGTTTGTTCTTAGTGCTTTTTCAGCTTGCACCACAGCTTGGTGCTTTTTCTTTAGCTGATGAGAGGGGATTTTCCAGGGTTCGGTTGAAATCAAGGCAACGAGAGAGAGGGGAAAATAGGAGGAAATGGGAGGAAAGGTGGTTAAGGAGAAGGGAGTCTGGGAGTGAGTCCTGGCGCGGAAGGCAAACAGGGCGAGCGACGAGGAAGAGTTGGGAACCTCACGGTAGGCCGTGGTTCAACCATGGTTCAGCTACAGTTGCAAAGCTCGTGGGGAAAATGCTATTCATGGCTATCGCCATGTACGGAGAGGTTCTTTCAAATTTTTTGTAGTTTTGTTACCTCAACTTATGAATGATTCTTTGTGCCCCAAAATTTACAAGTTTTAACTCCAATCTGTATTCCACATGTGTCTTTTTGTGGAAAAGTGCAAACCTTAAATGCATTCAAAAGGGCAAAATGATTGTTTTACCCTCAATTATGAGAGAGAAATATCTCTCAAACCCTTGATCTACAAATATCTCTCAAGCCCTTCATCTACAAATATCTTTTCCAAGCTTCCCAAGGAAACTATCTTTCACCAAGCTTCTCAAGGAAGCTATCTTTCACAACACCTCACGTGAGAGACAACATGAATCATTCTTTTGGTTACTCTGAAGGAGAATACTTGAGCACAATAGTATAAGAAGAGGAGAAGCTTGGAAAGGAAGGAGCATCAACTGGGGACGAGTCCCCAATTGATCAGAAAGGGAGTTCTTTCATTTTTCCTTATTTTTCTCGAAATTATGCACCTAGATTCAGATTGTTTTAATGAAGCTCGTGCCTTGAAAATGGGCAAGACCTTTTTTCTTGGGCATGATGTAGCCCTTGGTGGACTTGGGAGTGTACTTTGAAAGTTTAGCTTTTTGAGAAAATGACATCGTTTGGTTTTATTGTACTTTTTCCCTAACTTATTTGTGTGTGTCCAGTGTTTGTAAGTTTACTAAGCATGGTGTGAGGTACAGAGACACAAACTATGCTAGATACGGTAAAATCAATGGTAATCACCATAGCATGAGAATGTCTATGGGGTTATTGCGACCGTGTGTGGATTTCCAAAACTTGAAGGCTTTGGTGTATTCAAGTGTGACATTTGAGAGGTGCATGCTTATATATAGTAAGAGAGATGTTTCTTCTGGGGAGAAATTTATGTCCATTAGAAGAAAAATCGGTATACAATTAGATAACAATTAAAAGGATAAATTAAGGCAAAGACTCTCCAAGGACACTATGTAGTGAAGTCAATCGCCCTAGATCTCTTAGCCATAAAAGTCAGCCACTTTATTTGTTATGTTAAAGTATGTTCATATTTAATCATTCATCCATATTGCATTAAGCTTACTAATTTTTTTGATTATCATCTATAACCATCGTGGTTCGACACTTTTATTATGATTTTATTATTTGTTCAACTTGTACAATTGAAAGTAGTAAATACTATAAGCTTTTACGCATCATTTCTTACGTAATGATACATTATGCGAGTCATTTCTTATGACTCTAATTAAAACGTGAGTTGTTTCTTACGTAATAATTCATTACGGAAGAAAAAAAAATTTATGTGTTAATTCTTACGGGTTTTTTTTATGTAATGTTAAGTAATTATGAATTCGTAAAAAATTCAAAACAGTTATTAATTTAGTTGACAATTATTTAATCGATTGACTATATGTTAATTATTAACTATGTATTAATCACAATTTTATTTTAGTATTTGAATTTGTTAACAATCATGGTTAATAATATTATTTTCAGTATATTTACTTTGGATTAATAATTTGGTTTTAGAAATTTTAGCTATTCTGAATATTTAACTGTGTTAAAACTTCAAAAATGGGTTTTATGAACATAAGTATGTTTTATGGTTATTTAAATTATTATGTGTTAATTAGAGTAAAATTTTAGCTTCTTTTATTAAATGTGTTAATAAATTTAATATGCTAAATATATATTTTATTTTTCCTCCGCCGGTAATTATATGTTAGTTACCATGTCAAAAGAAGGCCCACATCAACTTTATTCGTGAGTGGCTGGCTATGGCTAGTTTCTTAAGTGAGACATTTGTGACACCACCAAGTATTGGGAAAAATGGGCGGGGCGGACTCACGGGTTGGCAGGCTAGGATACCCAGCCCACCCCATCCATTTTTGCTAAAATGGGCAGTGCTAGCCAGCCCATTTTGTAAATGGTCCGGTGCAAGCCCACCCGTGTATGAAACGGGCAAAACAGGTTTGGCCCGTTTCACCCGTTTCACTGGTAGTTGGTCCATTGCACTGTTTAACCTGTTTAACATATTTCGCCTATTGGATTTCTGGTACAATAGCCAGGACAAGAAGAAAACATATTGGATTTCTTTTGGAAAAAGATCACTGAACATATTGATAAGGATGGGTTAGAAGTTAGGAAACTAGATACGTTGAATGATGCATTGCTCGAAGGATGGGGTGCTAAAGTCCTTATTGGGAAACAAGTGTGGCCATGGACATTATCAGATCCAAATATGGGAAGATGGTGTGCTTACGGTTGGTGGTCACAGAGAACTTAAGAGGCCAACTCTGCCTCCATTTAGATGTAGAGGGAGAAGAAGGGGTATGGCATATGCCTCTAGCTGGTGGAAGCATATTCATACAATGGTGAATTCAAGCTGGTTCAGCCAATCACTCAGGATAAGAGTAGGCAATGGTGAAGGAGTTCAAATTTGGATGGATAAGTGGTATAATAATATCTCCCTCGGTTATATGTTTCCAAGGATTTTCAATGTAACCTCAAATCCTAAATCTTTCATAGTTGACTGTGGCAGCTTGGAGGGGAACAAATGGTTATGGAGTTGGTTATGGAGAAGACAACTAAGAAAGCAGAAAATATTCATCTAAAAAACCTATCTGCTTAGCATAACGGAAAAGGATAGATATTTCTTTGATGGCAATCTAGAAGGGGAATATATTGTTAAACAGTCCTACAAACGTATTGTTGCTAAAGGGCCTGAAGTATATTCACAGCAGGAGGGGAAGAATCTAGTTGGCATTTGGAATAGGATGATGCCTAAAAAGATATCCTTTTTCTTATGGAAACTGATGCAAGAGCTGTCCCAAGAAAAGAAACTCTACGCAAAAGGAAAATCCATGGGAAGCCCTATGTCCTATTTGTTCTACTGATTTTGAAACATCTGATCATCTGTTCTTTCTCTGTCCCTTCTCTGTGCAGGTCTGTGGAGAAATAAGAACGTGGATGACCCCTCTAGCAATATACCTTTTGCCTCATAGTCAGGCTCCATCTCTAGAAATCTTTGAGGGTACAAAGCCCCCTCAAATTAGTAAGGATAGTTGATCATCTACCTGGGGCAGCAACAATGTGTCAAATCTGGTTAGCACGCAACAGGCTTCACTTCAAGTCGGTACCAGTCAATTTTATGAATTCTGTTATAAAAATTAAGCAAGCAATATGGTTGTGGCATAGAGCTGGAAGGAAACATTTTTCATACTCTTTTAATGATTGGTTTATAAATCTGTTGGTGTACCTTCAAAACAGGTGTTGATGGTGCTGCATTTTCCTTGTTGAATTTAGAAATCTGATTGGCATTGGCCTATCAGAAGGAGATTGATTCACTAGGGCACTTTAGGTGTACAATGTAATATTCTTTGTGTGTGTAACTGCACCACACTGTAGATTGATCCAATTAATGTGTGTTTTAGTACTCAGCTACCAAGTGAACACACTGGCTGGGAGGAGGACCCAAAGGTTGTCTCAATCACTTCATTAACAATATATAAGATGAATTGGTTTCCTCCTCTAAGGGAGTAACCACCACCCCCTAAGCCCCAACCCCCTTGTTACATTAGCAATGTTGTTTTGACTGTTTATTGGAGTCCATGTGGTACAGGTTAGGAGAAGGCTTCAGAAGGTACCCGTATCATAGACTCTCTTGATCTCATTGATGTGAATGATGGGGATAGTGTTACTGTACTCCAAGTCTTACCCATTGTTTGGACACCACACTTTATTCATGATACACACCACTGATACTCTTAATATGGCCCTAATGGAAGTTGGGCAAAGTATGGTTATCAGACACAATATACCAACATAGCAACTACCATTCATATTGGCCAGGGGGTAATTAGATTGAGTAGAAATTGTGATGCGGATCTGGAGTGATCTGTTTGGTACTGCAGACTTCCCCTGCAGCGCTATTTAATCAAGAAGCTAGATGAAACAAGTATAAGGCTCACGTTCAGGCTGAACACTATGATACACCTGTTCTGAAGCATGCTTCAAGCAAGAGCTGTCTGAACTCAACTCAATTACATTATATCCTTTCTGAAAGGATATGCAAGACTCAAGACCTCAACAGTAGGAACCTGATAAGTGGAAGTGTCTACCACGAGGGGGCCATTCAGAATCCTATAAAACACCGAGGACAATTCTCCTATTGTATAGTCTTAACTCTGTACAACCTGGTAGACTAGAAATAAGAATATAAGGAGAATCATGGACCTGCAAGAGAATGAGGTTTGTGTTGTTTGTCTTGAAAGTAAATTTAAGTCCCTGCTCAATCGGTATGCCCTCTATATATTACAGGGATAACTCATCAAACAGGAATAAGTTATGTACCAATATTTCTATAAAAAAAAAAAGATATTGATAAGTTGATAGTCATGATAATCTGTTTTGGCGAAGAGCAGATAATGATAATGATCTGAATGCGAAGATGCTTAGTGTTCTTCTAGGAGGCTAGGGGAGCCATATACCAGATCACCCTTTACTATACCTAAGGGTACGATGGAAGGGTAGGATATACAGTTCGTGATCAAAAAATCAACCACTGATTTCATCCTAGTAGGTCTAGTACCCAGGATGATTTGTCCATTTCGTTTTTTGTATTGATGTCCATTTCTGTAAATAACTTTGTATTATATATGAAATTTTTCTTAACAAAAAACAACAACATATTTCGCCTATTTAACACTACAAAATACAAAACCAAAAGCAAAATATATACAGTCCTAAATCAATATGAGTTCAAAAAAGTTTCAAATGCACACATCAAATATGAGAATCCAAATATAAGCCTAAACCAACAGCAAAAGTCCAAAAGCTACCAATCCTCCCCAAAAGTTCAACTATACATAGTCAAAAAAAATTCACAAAAAACAGCAACAACAAGTGATATAAGTTCAGACAATTCATGTTCATCAAGCTTCAACACAACCAATTCCATAAAATATTCGGCTCATAAGATAAATTCACATCATGAAGACTTGAAGTCCAATAACAATTGAAAAAGTAAGAAAAACACCTTCAGATAACTTGCTTGAAAAACACAAACATAAAAATATAAAATACCAAAATTCGTTATGGTAAAGAACTTTTAGACATTTCATCAAGCTTCAACAAAACTAATACCATAAGATTATTGCTGCATGAGATCAGAAAAAGTAAGATAATGAAGTTTTAAGCATTCAGTTAGCTTTCTAAAAAAATACATACATTGATAAAATATAAAAAATTGTATAGATAAAGAAGTATAATTTACCTTCATTGAGCAAGAGCAGGAGGGGCATCTTCTTCATCTTTGTCATCAAGAAAATATTCTTCAGGGAGCCCAATTTCTCAATTCTGTCATCTTGAATCTCCCAATTCTCAACAAAAGTCAACATCTCTACTATTTGAGCAGTCAACCTAGTCCTCCTTTCTTGCACAATCCTCCCCGCCATGGTGAATGCAGATTCCGATGAAACTGTGGCATTGGAATGCAAAATAGATCCTTGGCCATTTGTGAAAGAACCTGGTACTTTTTTTTTGTCTCTCCCACCATTGTAACAAATTAAATTGCTCTCTATTGATGTCATATGTTACATCAAATTTTGTATGGAGGTATTGACTCAATTCATAGTATTGGCCACCATCAACTCTATCATGTGAACCAGACAGTGAGTCAATAAGGTCGGTACCCAAGATGTCAAATGCCAACACTGTCTTTTTGATAATTGCCCGTGGTCAAACCCTTCTCAGCCCTCCAAACCTACTCTCATACTTGCTATACATATCAAACAAAGAAGTTTCCACATTTTTGGCAACACTTGTTTCATCACTTATACCCATCTAACTCCGCATCTTCAAACAAGATAATTCAAAAAATTTCATCTTCATCCAAGGATCCATAATAAAGGCCAAACAATGTAGCAATGAAGGAGTAGTCTAATAGTCCAAATACTTTTGCCTCATCGCTTGCACGGAATCCTAAATATGTTCATCAACTTTATGTGAATAATAGGAGTTCATGCAACGCTACAAGAGATGTAGGGTAATAGGTTTTGGAAAAAGTACTTGTGGCCTCATAAAACACTTCAAGGAATTTGAACATTTTTTCAACAACCTTACAATCATAGTAAGTCAAGACTGCAAGGGGGAAAGATGAACCATGCAGTTGTGCGCTCAACATATATTAGCCAAGAGAAAGCTTGTACTTGGATGCCCCTTTCAACTTCAGATTTGTTGAGTTACATCTTATGTGCATGTCTACATTCAAGATACGAGGTTTGAAAGCTAATGAGACATATTTAGCTTTCAGAGCATTTATTATTTGATTAAACACTCGTATCCAAGATAACAACTCCCAAACTTTTCCAACATAACCCTACAAAAATCACAAACATGCTTGCACTATCAGATTTATCACGTAACAAGCACACCTCTGGTGTGAAAGAATACCTGAATTGTATGCCTTGAGAGGATCATTGAGTAATGTCATGGCCTTGGCATTCGTGGATGCATTATCCAGATTGATGGAAATAGTTTGATCCAAAAGTTCGTATTTTGTGAGAACCTCTATAATACTCTCCGCAATCACCTCACCAGTGTGTCTGCCAACCAATCTGAAACAAATTATTTTCTTCTGCAAAGTCCAGTTAGAGTTAATGTAATGTGTAACAACACTTGAATAATCCAAATGGGATTTGGAATCCCAAATATCAAAC
The DNA here is from genome assembly GCA_028565015.1 of Pinguicula moranensis. Classification (NCBI taxonomy): domain Eukaryota; kingdom Viridiplantae; phylum Streptophyta; class Magnoliopsida; order Lamiales; family Lentibulariaceae; genus Pinguicula; species Pinguicula moranensis. Next base: position 14,769 of record JAOWBN010192332.1, read on the forward strand.
TTTAGAGCTACACAATACTTGGAGGCATCTAACTCATAATTCAAGGCAACAACACACTTCTCATAAGATGTGATGACATCGTGTCTAATCATACGTGCACTCGGTGTTTGAAAAGAAGTGTTAAACTTGATATGCTTCTCGCAAATTGAACACATTCTAAAACGAATTAGTAAATCACTTACTGCAGTCAATACAACCAAAGACTTTCTTCATACCTCTGGATCATACCGCCAAGAGGTTACCTTTCCATGAACATGGAAATGCAATGTGATCTGACTTGCAGAACCTAAATCCATGCCACCATGTTTCTTACTACATTTCATTGCATGCCTCATAAAGGTTCTTGTACCACCAACTGTTTTGTTGCCATTATACTCTTACTTACAGTAATAGCATTCTGTTTTCCAAAAATTCAAGCCCTCAACTAACTTCTTGTACCTATCAAAATGCTTCCATAACTCGGAAGTAAGTCACTTTTGCTTCTTACCAGGGACCGTGGTTGTACTCCCTTGTACTAACTGATCTATTTCATGTTCTTGACTCTCATCACTTCTTCTTCTCTATTGTATTCATCAACACGGTCGAGATGGTCATCCCTGTTCAATAAAGTTTTCTACAAAAGCAGAAACATCAAAAATTAAAAATAGCAACAAAAAATCAGATTATAATAAACCATATAAAACGCAGTGAACAACAAAAAAATCATGTAACAAAAAAGAACAAAAAAAAATACATTTAAATTGTTAGTTAAATGTGACCTAGAGCATTGTGCTATGGTTAGTTTCATGTATACTGGATGATTTGATAAGAATCATTTT
>JAOWBN010192343.1:0-15585 GCA_028565015.1 Pinguicula moranensis
ATCGTCCTTGATCCTGTAAAAGACTGTTGACCAAACTCCGAAGATGCAGTTGCACAAGAGATGCAAAATTCAATATTTCATGAAACTTTGATATTAAAGAAATACCTTTCAAGTTGCAATTGGTTCTCAGGCGGCAGAGTGCCAAACAGGAATGGGGTTCGCACTCAAATGGTTCATCAAAGCCTTTTGTGCGAATTCATCTTGCCCGAAAATACTACGGCTATCCTCAAGGAGAACCTGAAATTTGCTAACTTCTGAATAAGAGGAGTTCATCAGTGCCATTCCTGTACAAGGAATAGTTGGCACATCATTCAATCCCTTGATTGGGAACTGAGTATCCATCAAGCCAGGAATTTCTTGCAATTGCAAAGACTTTTCTAGTAAAGATGTAGATCCTGTTATTAAGGACGCATCATATCCTTCCAAGACAGCCAGGTGACAACCATGCGGAGCACACTTTGCATCATTAGATAAATTGATCTAGAACCAACGGCAGAGTATGGAACAGGGTAAATGAACAAAAGAAAATTGGGTCTGTATCCTACTCCAGCCACAGATCAACACTATCCAACAAAATCTGAAAAAGAACATCTCCAGGAAAAAATTCATTCAAGCAGTAGCAGAGAAAGCAAGACATCTTCACTAATAAACCTTGGAGGATGAGAGAAGCAGTGTGTACCAGAAACCCCAGTTCCAAACAAGAAACAATAGTACCTACGATATGACAACGGACTTTGTTTTACAACTTTTCCTTCGATGACGACCAGGTAGCAAGCATGCAGTGGATAAAAAAAACACATCCTCATTCTACTCCAGTCGTGGATCAATATTCCATCATAATCTGCAAAGAGAACATCTTTCTAACTTCTGAGAGGAGGCAGTTTCCTGTGGGCTGTAGCTTTCTCCTTCCCACCAACACCAACCCAAACAAGTATTACTCCAACTGATAAAGCGTAGAAACTCATAGACAACTCCTTCAATCCATAGCCCCTCTACCAAAGTTCTTGCATTTTCCTTAAGCAACTCTTCCTTTCAAATCAATCGTTTTATACATGTAATATATAAGGGTAGTTCGGAGCACTTCAATTAGTCTAGAAGATGATGGGTCATAGGGATCTGGAGCGAGGTGGAGCAACAAAGAGAAGAAACCCGATCTACCCACAAAATTATTATGCAGGAGGGAGGGCGTTTGATGTGGAATATTATGAGAGGCATTGGACATCATGGTTGGTGCCCATGATAGTTGTGGCGAATATTGCCATGTTTGTGGTGATTATGTTTGCAACCAATTGTCCCAAGAACCGGAATGGGAGGGGAGAGAGTGTGTGGGGAGGTTCTCGTTTCAACCGCTAAAGGAAAACCCTCTCTTTGGTCCCTCCTCTTCAACGTAAATCTCATTTCTTTCTCTCTTTCGTGGCTCTCTCGATGTTGTATGTCTGCAACAGTGAATCAATTATATGAAACAAAAAAAATTGGAAGAAAGAAACAATAAAACCTGTAGATTCCACAACGCGTTGATCAACTAAACAAAACTAGAAAAAAAAATCGGAAGAGCCAATCAATCGAAAAGATGATACAACCAAGCCTGCGATTGCGATCATCTAGATATAATCCAGATCACGTTGAAAGGCGATGCAAACAAGGCTGCATACATCGAGGAAAAACCAGATCGTAGAGAGCAAATTCAAACCAGATCGTAGAGAGCAAATTCGTGCTGATAACGTGTTGTAAACTAAAGAATCTGCAGAGAAGTAAAAGAGAGAAGATTAGAATGATCGTGAAATCTCTCGTATATTCTGTTTGGTTCCTCTATATATAGAGATAAGAATTAGATAAGGACTACAGTTACAAAAGGTCTTATCCGTAGAAACGGTCTCAATCATCTACATCTATAACAATTGATGAGTTATTTTTTAAAAAAAATATGCTTATAATTTTAAGAAGGCTGCGCAAAACAGGGGTCAGCCGTACTCGGATAGAATCAATCATTCGTTCGTCGAGATAAATGTTTGAAAATGGGACAAATGTATAGGAAAGAGAGGAATAGTGACACGAGACAAAATGATGAATCAACAAAGGGGGAGAAACGGAGCCATGGGGCATTCAAGTTCAACTTGGCTGCACCGGAATTCGTACCCACGACGGCCCAGAGATCGGCTCAAGGTCCAACCCAATTTCCAATGGCAGGCTATTTCTATACTTATTTCCAGTACATGGATGGGAACACGGGAAGTTGGATTTATGTGGCGACTGGTGCTGAAGCTGATCAAGAAAATGCAATCCCTCTCGTACAAGAAAAGGCGGATGGGAAACTGGGCTCCGACGCCACGGACAGAAACCATACAGACCAACTACAGCAACACCAGCTGGCGAAGGAAGCTCACATTTCTGATGGGATCAAGAACAAGATCATCAAACAGGTTGGGCTTATGGTTTATCTTAGTTTTGTGTTATGGGATTTTAGTTTTATCCCTGTTAAATTTCTGAAGAGAAACTGTGAAATGGGTGAGGGTTTTTCTTTTTAATCTTATGGTTTTTTCTTTTGGTGTGCAGGCGGAGTACATGTTTAGCGACATCAGCATGCTCGCAAATTAAACTCTTGTCAAACATTTCAACAAGGATCCTCAAGGTTTTGGTAAGAATTGTTAAGAAAAATTTACACAAAGGCTAATGCTTCCATTTTGTATGTTCTGCTTAAATGTTGCTACCTGGCGTCTAACAGTTCCTATAAATTTCGTGACAACTCTCAAGAAACTCAAATCCCTCAACGTTAACAATCAGATGGTAGCCCAGGCTCTGAAATTCTCAGCAAAACTGGTGAGGCCTTGTCAAGGGACGAAGAAAGTGCTTCATTTCTTGTGGTATTTCCTTTATTAAATTTAGCGTTATTGTCATGGTGTCTTAGGTTGTCAGCGATGATTGTAAGAAGGTGAGACGCAAGAAGCCCTTCACGGAGAAAGAAAAAGAGGATCTTCAGGTATAAACTAGTTTTCTTGTTTAATGTTTCCCCTTCGAGAACATTAAGCAGTAGTAACATTTTGACCCTACAATCATATTTTTGTGTGGCTGCGAACTGTTATAGCTGAGAATCTCCCAAGTGATCACTCCCATTAGAAAATTGAGAAAGTTTTCAAGCAGTTGGGAGGTGGGAATGTTTTGTTATGCTAAATGCAGTTTCTTTGTCATTTCCTGGCATTTATGTTATGAATTTTGGTCTTGCAGTATAAGGTCAATCAGGATATGCCAACCTCAAGAGCACAATTTACGCTCATCTAAGGGTAGTTGTGAGTAACAAAGTATGGAAATTAGACATCCTATGGTTTACGAAGAATCTGAGAATCGTTTGCAGGTCTTTGTGCTTATTTGATTTTTGGCTTTTCTTTGAAGTTCCACGCCCTGGTTGAATACGAGAGCCATGAATCAGCTGAGAAAGCGGTAGCCTTATATTTACTCTTTTTTCTTGCAACTTGAATTGTAGTCCACGATATTGTTTTATATGGAGAGTTGAAGGGCTCCAAGTTGAAGGAAGGCGTGGGAGAGGGAGACCTAGGAGGACGTGGGAGGAGCAAATTCGATTAGACTTGGCAGAACTGAACCTCTGAGGACATGACCTCTGATAAGACGAGTTGGCGACGACATATTATAGTTAGAGATATATAAGTCTATACTTGATCGTGGGTGAGTTGTGGTAGGTAGGGTAGACTAGAGAGTTGATGTCACCACATTTATTGATCTATGTGTCCTCCTGTGTATCTATATTTCTTTAATGTATTTACTATTTACTTTTATTTCTTATTTCTTTTTCATTCTTTTTTCGATTTTTATCTCCTTTTCTTCTTCTCTTGCCTTTTAAGATTCTTCGAGCTGGGGGTCTCTACGGAAACAGTCTCTTTATCTCTTTTGGGATAGGGGTATGACTATGTACATCTCATCCTCCCAGACCCTGCCTACGGGTAGGATTTACTGGGTATATTGGTTTGGTATTGTTTTATATGCTAACTCTGTCTCTCCTCAGGCTGAGAAGTTGAATGATGAAAGGAACTGGAGGAAAGGCATGCGAGTTAGGGTGATGCTTAAGAGTTCAGTAGGTGAAACTAAATTGAAACAACTTAAACAACAGGCAGTCATACACAGTTAAGAAATATATTGATATTGTAAACTCAAACCTACAGGCTAGGTCTGTACTAAAGGGCCAAAAGTCAGAGTTTGATGTTTGCTTGGAAGTGGAAGGGGCAATGCACCACGCACCTGAAGATGCATCACGGGTTATCAACAGGGAAGCAGACGTAAGTGCATTGTTGCATGAACTGAAGTGATAAGTTGTTACTATCCATTTTAGATGCTAGGACAAGACTACTTTCATACTATATACTCTCTGGTTATTTTAACCCAATAAAATGTTGTTTACAAACAAAAGTGAGCATTATGTGCAGGGTGATGGAAACGCATCTGCAACGAAGAAAATTTGGGCTAGAAACGGAGCATAACCAAAACTCCACCATCAGCTTCAAACCTCACATAGCCTACCAACTCCGACCTCACAGGCAGGCACCCCTTGCGCTGGTCAGACTGTGAAAGGTCCCCAAATGCTCGATGGAACCCGGGGTTTCACAATGGGCAGGGGTAAGCCAGTTGCAGTTCCTAGTTAAAGTACCCCAACAAGAAACACCAGTCTAAATATCGAAGGAAAGACTGAATTTTTTTTATAGTAAATTTTGTATGAACTAGGGCACAGTCGGATGTTGTATATGTGAAGCTTGATTACTAGTTGGTACACTACTAATATTTGTTTAGAGTAGGGGGTGTAGCATTGGAGAGTTGTATTAGTCCTGACCTGACGTACTATTGGGAAGCCTGCTTTTTGTATTTCATTTTGATCCTCCCCTATTAATATAGTAATGTAGTTCCATATTTTTGGTTCTCAAGGATTAGTGGCGATTAAGAAAATCAAACCAATTCAACAGTTGTACTCATGTTTTTACTCGTTCCCTCACATGTATTTTTTTTTTTCCACCACTAGATTATGGAAACCTTAACCCGTCTCCACTTACCAATTTGTCTGGACTTGCTACTGATACTCTTCAGTAATATAGAAATTCCCACTTCTATTCAGAGCACATGCCTAGAAAGTAGAAACATTATTCAACACTGATCTAAACAGACAAGTTCAATGTGCTTGTCTTACGTTAAACAGGATCCAAATGTTCATTCCCACCAACCGATTCTCGTGAATAATTCACTCCATGCTCTTGCCTTGCTATAAGTAGATGCATAGATTCATGAAATGAGTAGTCAACTAGTCAGGACCAGTTAGAGTTTTGATCGCAGGAAATGATGATGACTCGAGTCTTGAATCTTACTTCTTTCATGTTTTTGGTTTTGCCGCTAGCGGCTTTGATCCAGGTCCATCGCGCAGATGCTGCTTATGATAAGCTGGGCGTGTCGTTTAGCTTCAATTACTACGACGACTCTTGACCCAACTTGTCTTTGATGCTTCGGTTGGGAGTTTGATCCGCACTCTGAAATGACACGAGAATGGCTGCCCCCTTTTTTTTTGATAGGCAGTAATGCCGCTGGCTCAGGTTGCAGACAATTTGTGTCCTGCCCCTTAAGCCTTACTGCGTGCACTGGGGAGCAGATAGCCATTTTCGACTACTGGCCCCAGTTACATATCGCCTACTCGGTATCCTAGCTGGACCCCGTAAAGGGGCCCATCTAGACTAATCCAGATAACAATGCAGAGTTGGTAACCAGCGGGTTTCGAACCATCGACCTCACTAGGTAAGCCCTGTGTGTCGAAGGCCGAAGTCGCTAGGCCAACTCGCACCGTTGAGAATGGCTGCCTCTCTCCTTCGGCTGAATTTCCATGATTGTTTGGTGGAAGTAAGGATTCTTATGAAAGAAGTTCAATATCAAACAACATAGTTCTCTGCTAGCTTAGACTTGAAAATAAAATGAGAAAGAGTTTCTGTTGCTACTTACTTCAGGGGTGTGAAGATGGAAGATGAAGATGGAAATGCAAGTATGATGGAAGAGTATGTTGACAGAGGAATCCCCACGCACTGTTCATACAGTTGGAAATGCACAGATGCCGATTGAACATTCATGTTTTTATTAGTTTGCTAAGAAAAGCACTGAACAATTGTAGAGTAGTCAGTCAAGTTTTTACACTTTAAATAGTAGCTAGCACACGTGTATAAATGCGCAAATATGATTGGACAAAACCCTAATGGAAAAATTGCAAAAAAATCCCTCACATTTCACTTCTCTATTTCTCTTCCTCTATTTTGTGTGTTGTTTGTGGTCTAACAGCCAAGATTTGAGAAAAAAATTCATGGTATCGGAGCGAGTTAACGGTTTTGTTGAAGAGCAGCTGCAGGTGTGCGGATCTAATAGTCCAGGCACTTAGCTTGTAAGAATTTTACTGAATGAAACCAACTACTTGGTGTGGAAAAGTGTTGAAGAATAAGCACTTGAAGCGAAGTTGAAAGGTGGGCTTGTTCATGGTACGCTCAAGAAACTAGATGAGGACACAAAGTTGTTCCTCCAATGGAAAAAGGCTAATAATTTGGTGTGCTTGTGGATAAAGGTGCAATGATCCCAGATTTGATGAGGCAATTCATGTTCGTGCATGATGCAAGACAGTTATGGATGGACTTGGAAAAAAGGTTTGGAACAACAAGCCTATCGCATCTTTTTGAGCAGAAAAGAATGGTGGCAATGCTGAGACATGGAACAATGTCGGTAGGAGATCACTTTGGTAAGTTGAAACAAATCTGAGATCAATATGACCAACTAAGGCCTATGCCATACATCGATGGAGAGATTGGTATACTGCTCAAGAAGAGAGAGAATAAGGACTGTGTCATGGGATTCCTAATGGGATTAAATGATATGTATGCACACGAAAGGAGTCAAATAATATGCCTGGACCCATTCCTAATGGATAAGGTATTCAATATGATAGCCACTGCTGAAAAACATTGCCAAGTTGAAATTCATATGGCAGATGGAGAAGATAATATGAATGTGGCCTTGATGTCAAAAGGAATGGGATGAAAAGGAGAAGGATCTTCGCACACTAAACACAAGATTGCAAGGGTGAGAGGCACAGTTTAGTGTGTAATCATTGTGGTAAATCTAGACACATTGTGGAAGTTTGCTACAGACTGAAGGGACGCCCAAATTCACACATTGTGGAAAAGGAGCATTCAGTTGATAGTTTCTATCAGCTCAAAGGTAATAAAAGGACCAGAGGAAGGCAATATGGTACTGCCAACCAAGTTGAGGTGCCACGTGATCCAATTTGGAGAGCTACTCCTTTAGAACTAAAGGTTGAGGAAGTTGGAAACTTGTATGGGATTGTGCAGCAAATGCAGAGAGATCTCTAGAGATTGACAAATGAAAGAAGAGCGATGTATAATCAGACAAAATGGTTGTGAACTTAGCACACTACGGGGACTTTGCATGTCAATTGTCATGTCATATTGCAGGTGAAAGTATACTGAAAGATTATTGGATCATAAACCCATGAGCCACAAATCACATATGCATTGATCTAGGCATAATGTCTAAACTTCAATCTTTTAACAGCTTCACCCCAGTCTAGTTACCTGATAGCTCTATAAAATGCTTCACATGTCATGGAGATGTCAAGCTCTCCAGGCTCATATCCCTAAATTCTTGCCTATGCGTTCCCAACTTTAAGCACAATATATTATCAATCAGAAAAATCATAGTGAGCTTTGGTATCTCATGTATTTTCCTTCTTGAATTCTGTGTTTCAGGACCTCAGAACCTAGAAAACTCTTGTTGTGGGCATTGTGGTGAAAGAGCTTTACATTCTCCACCCAATCTCTTTTTATCAGAATCTTATCCAGCACGTGGAGAGCATCAGTCCATCAAGTTCACTGGTTTCTACCTCAAATCATGTTTCCTCTGCAAAAAAAATGTATCTCGAGCAATGCATGTATATTAATAGGATGTATTGGCGCATATTGAACACGTGAACACTGTTAAACCTTTAAATAGGACAGAAATTATGTGTAAAATTTGTCCTCTTTCTAAACAAAGTTGTGGTCCCTATTCAAATAGTGTAAGTGCCTCAAAAAATGCTTTGACTTAATTCATATGGATGTGAGGGAACCATACAAGGTGCCTTCTATCACAAATTGCCACTATTTCTTATCCATAGTGGATGATAAGAGCAGGTGTACCTGGATTTTCCTGTTTCAGTCCAAAGAGAATGTGTCAAGTCTCATCTCTTCATTTCTTAGCCTCATAAAGGCACAGTATGATGGTGTTGTCAAAATAATAAGAACGGACAATGGTCCTGAATTTGTGAACTTATAGTGCAGTGCTCTATTCAGCAACCTATGAATCATTCACCAAAAAACATATCCCAACTACCCTCAGCAAAATGGGGTAGTGGGTAGGCATAGAACGCTTCTCCAGATAGCTTTTGCTCTTCTTTTCCAGTCTAGCCTACCCGAAAAGTTCTGGGATGAACTCATACTCACAGCTACGTATATCCTAAGCAGGTGGCCTAGCAGAATACTACACTAGAAATCACCTTATGAAATCCAGCATCATGTTAAACCCGATCTTTCCTACTTAAGAACATTTGGTTGTTTGAGCTATGCAATAAACAAAGAGCCTGGGAGAGACAAATTTGATCAAAGATCTTTCAAGGGTTACTTTATTGGGTATCTTGCTGGGACCAAGGGGTACAAAATATGCATTCCAGCTACAAACAAAATCATCGTGTCTAGAGATGTCAGGTTTCATGAAAACATATTTCCAACTTCTCTATCAAATATAGGACATGTTGAACCGTCCCCTTTGTACCCTGATAACTCAGCTTGCGCAGTGGAACCTAAATCACCAAGTGATGCACAGCTAGAAACCATCACCTTTTTGAACACTAATCACTGCCCTGCACAAGATGTACACATTTCAACTGATCTTCATTATCTCTTATCCGTAGACATGAATCAGACTCAAACTTCAGTGATCTCCCCAGTAATTCCACTGAGGCGTAGTCAACACCAAAAAACACCCTTTGTCCTTCTACATAAATTTGAAACTACAGAGTTGTCCAATCCATCATCTGAATGTCAACAATGCATTCCTACATGACCCACTGGAGGAGGAACTGCATCATCCTTTAGGATACAGTAAGACAAAGTAGGAGGAGGTTTGTCTACTAAAAAAATCCATATATGGACTCAAACAGGCATCAATACAGTGGAATGTTGAATTTACTTATGCACTTAAAACATATGGTTTCAAGCAATCTTATAATTATCACTACTTCTTCGTCTTGCATCATAATGATTGTTAGCTGTTTCTCCTCGTTTATGTGGACGATATACTCATCACAGGCTTGGACTTGTCGGAAATTAACAAGGTGAAAGTGTACTTGAATCAAGTATTCACCATCAAAGACCTTGGTGAGGCCCGATATTTTCTTGGAATGGAACTTGCACGTTTCACTCATGGATTGTACCTCAGTCAAGAGAAATACAAGGAAATGTTGGCAGAGACAGGGTATCTGGACTCTACACCGACATCTACACCTCTCCCTCAAGGCTTGACATTTGCATAACTTGATGAGGAAAAAACTTCTCTTTACCACAATGTAGAGAAGTATAGGAGACTGGTTGGCAAACTATTGTACCTAAACTACACACGACCTGATCTCACATACATTGCGCAACAACTCAGCCAGTTCGTACAAGCACCTCATGACTCACACTGGCAGGCTGCAACACAAGTGTTAAGATACTTGTTAGGGAATATGAGCCTGGGACTCTTTTATCCATCTCAGTCACCCATCAAGCTGCAAGCTTTCTGTGACACTGACTGGGGGAGTTGCAAAATCACACGACACTCCCTCACAGGTTTTTGTATTTTTCTTGGTCCATGTCTCATTTCTTGAAAGACAAGAAAACAACCAATGGTTTCTTGTTCATCCGCAGAAGCAGAGTACATAGCCCTGGTTGCTACTGTAAGAGAAATACTTATGAAAGACTTTGGACTACCATTGTCTCTACCAATCCCCTTATGTTGTGATAGCAAAGTCATGATTGCCATCACAAACAATCCGGTGTTTCATGAAAGGACAAAACACTAGAAATTAATTGTCATGTGGTCAGATATCTGTACAAGTCAGGTTTAATTGCACTTAATTATATTCACACTACTTTGTAGGTTGCAGATGCCTTTACAAAGAGTCGGACCACTTTGTGGGAACGCTCCTCTTGAGAGTGGGTATTGAAAGATGTAGATGCAACTCTGATGGAAGATGCAGATGGAAATGCAATTCTGATGGAAGAGTTTGTTAACAGATGAATCCAACGCACTGTTCATACAGTTGGAAATGCACAAATGTCGTTCGATCCATCTTGATCGAACGGCCATGTTTTAATTAGTTTACTAACAAAAGTCCTGAACAATTGTAGAGTGGTCTACACGTTTTTTTACACTTTAAACAGTAGCTAGCACACATGTATAAATGCACACACCTGATTGGACAAAATCCTAATGCAAAATTGCAGTAATTCCCACACATTTCACTTCTCTATTTCTCTTTCTCTGTTTTGTGCATTGTTTGTGGACTAACAGCCAAGATTTGAGGAAAATTGTCAATTCTTGATGACACAAATGCCTTCAAAGGAGAAAAGAATGCTTTCCCAAACAGAAACTCCATACGAGGATTTGAAGTGGTCGACAGAATCAAGTCCGATGTGGAGAAATCTTGCCCCTCAATCATTTCATGTGTCAATATATTGACTCTTACTATTAAAGAAGTTGTTGCTCTGTAAATGGACTATTCTTAAACGAAATCCAAAGATGAAATCTATTTTTGATTTGATTTGCTTTTCTTCCTCCTCTAAGTCCGGAGGCCATTCTTGCCTGTGGCGTTAGGAAGGCGTGATGTCTTGACGGCAAGTAAGAAATCAGCTAACGAGCAGCTGCCCACGCCATTTGAACCTTTGAAGAACATCACAGTCAAGTTTGCTGCAAAGGGCTTTGACCTCAAGGACATTGTAGTTCTATCAGGTGACAGTTGGACAAATGAATGAGAAATTGATGCTCGATGTAAAGCACAATTAATGAAGCACAAATGAAAATAATATATTTAAAAATGTTTTAACATTTTATTCTTATATATTGGGGTTAAGAGTTAGTGATAATGTTGATTAATTCTTTGTGATTATCCCACATGAGTTAGTGGAGATAAACATGGAGTAGGAGTAAACCACTCCATCATGAAACCACCCATTCATAAATTATGGCTTTCTCACAGATTGAAAAACACGTGAAAAAATGGAAAAAAAAAATCGTTTCTCTCTCCTTGGTGTGTTTCTGAGTTCCTCAATTGGTGATATAAGAAAGTACCATAAGAGTTCACTGGAATTGGTTGCAAGTGTTTCGCAAATCAATTTGTATTCCATTGTATCCTGCAAGACAGACGCTTGTAATTCTCAAAGCACTCAGGAGATGGCGAATCTATTTTAAAGAAAATGAGTTTTACAAGTCTCAGAGTTCCTCAAAATTATCATGTTTCGTTCAACGGTGAAAGGGTGAAGTACGATTTATTTTTGTATTTATGTTTATATAATTCTTACAGAATTTTATCTATTTCATGTTAAATTGTTAATTCCCTTTCAAGATGGTGAACAATCTTAAAACACACATTCTAGTTTCTTTGGAACTAACAGTTTGGTTTGCAGAAAACGAAGGCAGTATATCTTATATATGATTCTAAGTTTTTTTTATTTTCAAATCAATGAGAATTTAGATTTGTTAAGTTGAACGTATTTTGTTGCGCAAATTCATATTTTAATCCATTGATCATTATGCATATTTTATTTCATATATTATTTACAAATGAATTTCGTGTGATGTTTGTAAAATCCACCGATTATTATTTGTCGGATTTTCTTCTATTCATCTGAATTCAAATTTTGATTACTATGTATAAAAAAAATGTATGTTGCATTGTTTACGAAATCTGCATGTTGATGGAATTGTTTAATAACTTTATTATTTTAGATAATAGTGGTAGGCATGTTTTCCCCAATCAAAAAAAAAGTGAATGCATGAAATGTATTAAGTTGTAATGATGAAGTTGTTGATCAAGTCGATGCACGAAACGTATTAAGGGGTATTTTGCGCAGACCCTCTTATGCTTTATAATTGGATTATAATAAAAATTTTTGAAAAAATGGAGTTATTTTTTGAAAAAATGTGATTATAATTGGATTATAATTTTAAGAAGGCTGCGCAAAACAGGGTCTAAGTTTTGTTTTTTCAAGTTGAATGATATGCGGTTCAATATGATATGATTATCTTTAAATAACATACATATTAGAATAATAGTTATCAATTGAGATTTAAAAGTTTAGTATATATTCCGAATCATAAGTTTGATGAGTATGAAAAACGTGATTGCTAACAATGTATTAGTGCATTTTTTTTCTATTTTTTTGTCGGCTAAATACAATAAATGGTTAATTAAGGGTGATTATTCTGTTAATTGTTAGCTATGTGTTTTTAGCATAATATTTATTCAAAATATTGTGCTATTTATTATTCTAGATTTTTTCGAGTCAACCATATGTTGATATTTCAGATTAATATTTTCTTATTTTTATTTTTCAAAATTATTAACTTCTAAGTTTCTTGAATTTCAGAAATGATTGAAAACAATAATGGTACACCCATAATTCCTGAAGGCTCCTCCTCGCTGCCACATATGCAAGTTGAGATCCGTAATATTGTTCCTATTCTTGAGGACTCGAAGGGAAAGAATGGTCCCGTGGTAACACCGATTTTACTCATGTGATATCTGTCGCAATGAGTCAAATGAGAACTCGAAAAAAATTAAGGGGTCTAACTTTAAGACGTGGCAACAAAAATTGTTGTTCTACTTTACTACGCTGAATCTTGCGAGATTCTCAAAAAGAGGATCCTCTTGCTGTCAGAGAGGATGAATTGCAGTCTTTGACTGCAATAGTTGCGTAGAGACATTCTAAATTGCTTTGTTGGAATTACATCATGAATGGCTTGTCTGATGCGTTGTATGATTTGTATAGCGTAAAGAAGACAATACAGGAACTATGGGATACTTTAAACTACAAGTATAAAATTGAAGATGCTGGTGACAGATAGTTTTTGGCCACTCAGTTCTTGAATTTTAAGATGGTGGGCACGAAAACTTTGGTGAGTCAAGTCTAAGAACTTCAGTTGATCATTTATGGAATGTTGGCAGAGGGAAAGATCCTTAATGAATACTTCTAAGTTGCTGCAATAATTGAAAAGTTACCCCTTCTGTGGATAAATTCTAAAAATTATTTGAAACTCAAAGGGAAGAAAATGTCATTGTAAGATCTGATTCATAGACTTCGCATTAAAGAAGATAACAAGGGATTCAACAAAAGGACTTCTGATGCTGTCGACATCAATGCTACTAAAACAAATATGGTGGGAAAGAGATAAAAACAAGAAGCCTGTGCATGGTTCAAGGTTAGGAGCTAAAGGATGAGTGACTAAGAAATAGAAATTTCTTGGGAAATGTTACGATTCTAACAAGACGGGGCACAAGTCAGCTGACTGCAAGTTGCCTAAAAAGAAAGAAAAAGAAAAGAATGAGACTAACATTGTGCATGCCATCATGAGAGACGTATCCGACATAGACCTATGTGATGTGGTCTCTCAAGTAAACTTAGTAGATATCAATCCAAAATCGTGGTATCTAGACACTGGAGCCACAAGACATGTTTGTGGTAATAAGTCTGATTTTTTTTAGCTAAACATAAATGTTGGGGAGAAACTTTACATGGGGAATCGGACTACCTCTGAGATCGAAAGGGCTTGGAACTGTTTTCTTGAAGATGACTTCAGGAAAAGACGTCAAACTGCAAAATGTGTTGTATGTACCTGACTTGAAGAGGAATCTAACTTCTGGAACACTTGAGTCTGCATTGATTCAGGATGGTGTTTGAGTTCAACAAAGTTATTGTATCCAAACAACGTGTCTTTATTGGGAAGGGTTATGTTAGTGATGATAGTTTATGGAAGACGTCTGTAATGGCTATTAAACCAACAAAAAACATTAATGAGAATGTTTCTACTTCTTTTGTTTACATAATTGAGTCTTCTAATCTATAGCATGGTAGATTAGGACATGTTAATTATGATACAGTACGTAGATTAATTGACTTAAAACACATAACCAAGTTTCATATAGATTCCAAACACAACTGCAAAACTTGTGTTGAGGTAAAGTTGACAAGGTTATCGTTTCAATCAGTTGAAAGAAAAACTAAATCTCTTGAATTAATTCACACCGTTGTATGTGATTTAATATTCATATTAAACAAGAGGTGAGAATAAATATTTTATTACTTTCATCGATGACAGTACAAAATATTGTTATGTATATTTGATGAAAAGTAAAGATGAAGCTATAGAGAAATTTATTCTCTATAAGCAAGAGGTAGAAAACCAACTTAATAAGAAAATTAAGATGGTTAGAAGTGATCGTGGTGGTGAATATGTAGAACCATTTGGTACTTTCTGTGCTCAACATGGTATTATTCATGAGGTCACTGCCCCTTATTCTCCACAATCCAATGGAATGGCAGAACGGAAAAATAGAACTTTAAAAGAAATGATGAACGCAATGTTAATCAGTTCTGGGTTGCCACAAAACATGTGGGGCGAAGCCATATTATCGGCTAATTACCTGTTAAATAAGGTACCCTGAAAGAAGGTCGAAAAAGCGCCATATGAATTGTGCAAAGATAAGTTACCTTCCGACAAGTACTTAAAAGTGTGGGGTGTCTCACTAAGGTGGTTGTACCTTTATCCAAGAAAATGAAAATAGGTCCAAAAATGATTGATTGTATTTTCATAGGGTATGCACATCACAACAGTGCATATCGGTTTCTTTTGTATGAATCTCAAAATCCTGATATTCACAAGAATACGATAATGAAATCAATGAATGCTTCATTCTTTGAACATGTATTTCCATGTAAATCAAAGGAATCTGAACCAAGTTCTACAAAACGAGGCTTGAATGAAATCAGTCAAAATTAAGAAGAACTTGAAGAAGTTCAGGAAGAGCCCAGACGTAGTAAAATGGTAAGGACAGAAACATTTTTGGGACCAGATTTTCTGACCTACATAATCGAGGGTGAACCCCAAACTTATAAAGAAGTTGTAAGTTCCACGGAGGGTCCTTTATGGAAATAAGCCATAAAAAGTGAAATTGATTCCATCCTATATAATCATACTTAGGAGCTGGTGGATCTTCCCCCGAGGTGTAAACGTTTAGGCTCCAAGTGGGTTTTCAAACTTCCCAGATGGAACAATTGATAAGTACAAGGCCAGACTTGTAATCAAAGGATACAAGCAACAAGAATGCTATGATTACTTTGATACTTATTCTCCTATATCTAGAATAAATTCTATAAGATTGATTTTGGCAATCGCTGCATTGCGCAATCTTGAAGTCCACCAAATGGACGTAAAAACTGCTTTTCTTAATGGAGATCTTGACGAAGAAATCTA
>JAOWBN010192354.1:0-15584 GCA_028565015.1 Pinguicula moranensis
ATTACATTACGTATGTAATCAAATATTGTATAGCTTAAAGGGATTTGTAGCTATCGGTGATGCAAAGAAGATTTGGGATATCGTTATTTTGAAAGTGTCATGTTAGTTAGGTGGTGACTTAATATGACACTACCAGTTACTTCTTGGTCGCACGAATCATTTCTTGTATGAAATACGAGAAAATCTGTATATGTCGAAACAGATATGTTCTGTTGTACGGCTTGTGTAGCCGAGCAGATTTGTTCTATTGTATGGCTTGTGTAGCCAAACAAATATGTTTTGTTGTACGACTTGTGTAGCCGAGCAGATTTATTCTGTTGTACGGCTTGTGTAGCTGAGCAGATATATTCTGTTGTACGACTTACATAGCCGAGCATATATGTTATGTTGTATGGCTTATGTAGCCGAGTGGGAGCTGTAGGAAAACATAAAAAAAATGTTTCACACGTTTTTGACATATTTGTCAAAAGTGCACAGTACCTCAAATAGTAAAGTTCTATTTGAATTGTTCTTCCACTTCTATAAATAGGCTGCGTGCTTATTCATTTTTTTTTTATGTTTTCCTACAGGTTGCAATTTTGCACCCTATTTTGACTCCGATCAAGGGACCGCCCAATTCGTTGCGATGCATCAAAATTGCTCCTGAGAATTCCACCCACACCGCTGCACCACCACCTTGAGGACGTTGTTACGCTGTGTTATGAGGATGTGGCTAGGATTTGGGCCCCGTTTATGACTGCGTCGCCCATATTTTCACTCTTCAACAACAGTTAGAAGATCAAAACTCACTAAAATTTTGCAAAAATAAGTACCCAAACTCAATATTAGCCGATAGTATCACTTAGGGGGCATTTTGTGCAGCCTTCTTATGCTTATAATTGGCTTATAATCATTTTTTTTCAAAAAATGAAGAGTTATTTTTTGAAAAAAATGTGCTTATAAGCCAATTATAATTTTAAAAAGGCTGCGCAAAACAAGGGCTTAGTATCTGAATTAAGCTATGCATTATCAGGTCTAAGTATAGGAAAAGAGGGATACTGACAGTAGGGGGAAGTAGAGAGTTGAAGGAGGACGAAGTAAGGGTAGATCCAGGTGAGAACATAAGAAGGAGTGTGTCAAAACCATCCAAATTATGGTTAGATTTAAACAAAACTTTGGGAGAGAGTTGGTTTAAAGAGAATTTGAAAATAAGATTGGGCAATGGGGAGGTGACAAAGTTCTGGACAGACCTATGGGTGGGTGAGTGTAGGCTAGCAGAAAAATTTATAAGATTGCACCGGGTAGATAGGTTGAGAGGGAACACTGTCTCGGGTCATGGGGAGTGGGTCGAGGGAGTATGGAGGTGGAGATGGGATTGGAGAAGAGATTTGAATGAGGAAGAGAAAGAGGAACTCCACACATTATCTGAAATGTTGAAAACTGTTAACTTGCAGGTGACATCACAGGACATATACATGCACTTAATGAGCAAGGATGGAAGATGCAAAGTGAGAGATGCTTACCGCAGAATTCTTGATGAGAAGCCAGATCTATAGCAAACTGAACAAAGAAATGGGCTGCAAAAGGCATGGAATAGATTGGTACCAAGGAAAGTCTCAATATTCATATGGAAACTATTACAAAGGAGGCTCCCCACGAAGAAGAATCTGCAGGCTCGAGGAGTTATTGGAAGTGAGCAGGGAATCTACTGCAATTTTTGCCAACAGGAAAGTGAGGATGAAGATCATATATTCCAGAATTGTCAATATAGCAGAAGGCTGTGGAACTCAATGAGATTATGGCTGAATCCAGCAGATACCCTTCATCAAGTTCAGGCACAAGCACAAGTAATTGAAGAGCAACAGGTACACGAGGTGCAGCAAACCACTGAAGATGCTATTTGGGAACAAGCCAGACTCCAGTTAGGCCAAAAACAGGGGAGCTCAAGGTGGAATCAATCACAAAATCAGCAAGCAGGAATTGAACAAACAGAGGAATCACTTTATCGTGCTCAGGATGACAACCAACAGCAAGGAGATCAGTCTCAGCAAATACAGGTACACAGAATACCACATCAACAAGAATCACTATGTGTTCTCGACCCAGTGCCTAATCTAGAGGAACACTTAATCAAGAAGCCAGAAAGAATCAAAGAGGATAAATGGATTGCTATATGGATTGCAATGGCCTGGATGTTGTGGCGAGATAGAAATGAGGCTCATTTCTCTAACACAGAGGTGAACATAGAAACAACGCTTCAGAAAGTGCAAATATTATGTTGGAATTGGTTCAAAGCTAAGGATAAGTCATGTAAATTTTCATGTTTGATCTCAGAGTGGCTAGCACAACCAATGCAGTGTATGCAAATCTGTTAGCAGGTTAGCAGGTTGGCAGCACGAGTTGAGGCCAAAAATGTATATAGGGACGTCCTTGGTTTTTAATTATTTAATGCAATTTGCTTTCTCAAAAAAAACCAGCTCTACATTCAGTCATCTACCATTGGACAAGAGGAATGACAAGATTAATGTCTTTCCTTTTGTGGTTGTTCATAGACCCTACTTTCCCCTTTGCGAATTCTGGAGCTCTGTAGAATCTTGGGAAATTTACATGGAGCTTCAAGTTTCCATTTCCAACACCAGCGAAGGGAGCGTTGAAATCGTAATTCGTCGGCTCAAACTTAATTGTTAGACAAAATATATTTTTAGTCTAATTGAATTAATGAGGATAATTATTGATTAAAAACCTAATATTAAGAGTCTATGGTAGAATTCTACGACTATAATTAGGGTTGGACTCTAATATTTCTCTATAATTAGGATGTATTAGACACTTATTGAATACACATAGTTCTTATTTTCATGTGTTGAGACCCAGAAAGAAATATATGGTTTCTCACTCGAATTGTTGCCTTATCATCTGTGAATGCAGAGATCTAAGTACATGCATTATAGGGAGACTCTGGTAGACTTATGATTCGTGTTTCTGATATAATCATCCGAAATATTACGGTTCTATATACTACCGCATTAGAGGTATAAATCCATTGTCGTATTTAGTTTATTTGTTAAATCTATTCTAACAGATCTAGGTGATGTACAGCGGTATCAGAGCCAATTTTCGGTATTTGATTATGTTCATTCTTTTTATATTAATCTCGTAACTAATGCATTTTCTCTAGTGTATTTTTCAGTAAACTATCCGATTCAATTTTTGTAATCAACCGTCGCCTACCCAACCGCCGCTCACGGCGGGGTGTGTATGTCACGCGCAACACCGATCTGCAACCCTGACTACCATTGATTAACAGCGGCACGTGTACGTCACGCTACATATCAGATCTGTGACGGACGCATTTTCGTACGCATGCGTTGTACAATCGTGCAACATCTGCCGTCGGTCACCGTCTACCCATCTGAATCTATGGCGGGGGGAGGGGGCACGTGTAAATCACACGCCGCCTAACAACCACGTGTTACGATGCGTAATAGCATTTGACCGATTACCTCAACCAGATCTGCTGATCCTGCCACACTCCACCGCGAACTATGCTTTGGGATGGCACATGTTTGTCATGCGCCATCGCACCGATACACGTATCGTACAAAAATGATCGCATTTTTGGAAAAAGATGGCGACCAACGCCATCTCACTGGTGGATCCAAGGAAAAAATGGCAAAAAACAGCGATTAACCTCATCATTTGGGTATGAACAGGCGAAAACAAGACAACGGCGATGAAACAACGGCAAAATTGGGGCACAATGAGCGACGACGCAAGTGGGCGGAACAAAATTCGTCGGGAAAGCGGCACAAATTAGGACTGTTGGCGAGAAAGATGGAACAAATGCGCAAATCGTGCAATCGTGAAGGTCATGCATTATGGGCCGGCGTTTTTTAGTCTTTAACTTAAAATGATTTGGGCTAATTTCATTTTACAAAGTTAGCCTTTTTTCGTTGAATTTATTTCAATGATTTTCTTAGAAGTTTTTGGTTGTGTAGGACGTGATGATTATGAGCCTAACAAAATTTTCAAACGTATTACATAATCAAAATTCCTTACTGAAAACATAACTTTAAAATTGTACTTAATACTTCTTAAAATATACTTATACAAATGATACCCCATAGCATGATAGCGAGTTCTTTTCTAGGGATAAGTTAACTTGATTGAATTATTACATCTAGCCCAGGAAGATTCAGTACCTCTTGAACGAGAAAGATGTCATGGAGCATATTACCATGGAGGAACCCGAGAGAACAAACGCAACCTAAGACGTTCGCAATGCATGCTATGATATGTTGTACTACATGCATGATGACCTGATTGGCACGTACTATGTGCAGCCCATGGCTAATTCCATATGGAATAAACTCTAAGAGGCATAGAGCCAAACTTCAACTACAAGGATTTGTACCTTGTATCTTAATTGGCTGCAATACAAAATTGATTCGAGGCGACCTGTACTTGAATGCATCCGCGTGATGGTTTTTGCGTGATCGCAAGGCTGGAGAATCCAAATTTCTAAGTTCAAACAGGTCAACAATGTGATACGTTCAATACCTAATAAAAGGGAAGATAGACGATAGACTCCTTTCAAAACTCTAATGTCTCATGACATGAACATCAAAACTTTCGTTGATATAGCTAAGCATCTTGATCTTGAGAACGAAACACTGCGAGCTTCTGCATTTTTTTGCCAAAGTTTTTGCTACTCATGGGAGAACCCTAAAAGCGACAAGAAGTTTTGTAAGCCAACCAATAAAACTCAGAAATGTTCCCAAAAGAAGAAAATCACTAAATAGACCAAGGATAATGACCAAAAAAACATGGCACATGTGAAATGCTATAACTGTGAAAAGAAAGGTCACTACTCTTGGTACTGTTCTGAGCCTAAAAAGTACTTTACTCTTCCTATAACCCCAAATTCTACGTTGGCTCCATTGTATTAGTTGCTAATTCTTTTTCTAAATAAATTGTTGATTCAGGAGCGAGTCAGCACTTAGTGAATGATCGTGTTGGATTTGTCGAGTTACATCATTGTGGCGCTGGAACACGAAGCATAACCATAGAGAACGACAGTGAAGAGGATGTCATTGGTATTGACACCTACAAACTCCGGCTTTGTTGCAGGAACACATTGTTGTTACGCAGCACAATCTATGTATCGGGAGTTCGCTGTTATTTAGTTTTTGTTGTTCTGTTGCTACATTTGGATTTTTCATTTAATTTACATCCTATATGATTTAAAATTGAGTACGGTGATGATGTATTTGGTCCCGGCTCATACAAACATGATTTTTGTATTCTTCATTTGGATGATATTCATAATGATTCTATTAATTTATGATTTGCCTTACTTACCATCATTGATAAAATTTATGAATCTGTTAACTGAAATGTTATACTTGGTTGCATTAGCTAGGTTATACAGACTTGTTATGTACAATTTTTTAAACCCACTTACAAAGGCTAATTTTTTTATGTGTGAACCTTACTTAGCTGGTAAGGCTAGCAAGAAACCTTTTAGTAAGGCTTTCAATAAGGCTTCTCAAATCTCCGATCACTTGGATTTGATCTATTCCGACATTTGCGAAACTCATGAGTATGAAAGCGCACCATGGATTTCTTATTTCATCACATTTATAAATGACTATTTGCGTCTTGGACACTTGTATCTATTGTTTAATCACCGCAAAGCACTTGATGTGATTCCTTTCAGACCAAAAAGTTAAGATTTTTTGAACCAACGACGGTTGCAAATACCTTTCTGATATGTTCAAAGGGTATTGTAATGAAAAGGGCATAGTAAGGCAACTTACCATTCCTTATACCCCTCAGCAAAACGGCATTGCGAAATGTAGGAATTGTGCCCTGTTTGACATAGTTAGGTCTATGATGATGCAAACCAACCTATCTATTCACTTTTTTGGAGATGCTTTGCTTACAATAACAAACATCCTCAATCGAGTACTAAACAAGAGTGTGTCTATACTCAATATGAGTTATGAAATAAAATGAAGCTAATATTGGATCATATGCGACCATATGGTTTGGCAAGCTATGTGCACAACCCAACCCATCGGCATAGCAAACTTCGTCCAATATCAATCAAGAGGGTGTTCATTCGCTTACACTCCGCTAGCAAAGATTCACATCATTTGCTAGAAACGAATTTTAACCAAAGAATTGAACGGGGGCTAGCAAATGTAAACATGGAGTTGGGCATTTATTTTTGTATCAACAATATACACCAATTGAACAAAATTCAAAATTAAATAACAAAAAGAGATAGATTGTGTAACCCAACAAAAATTTACACGAAATAGAAGGATGGAAAAGAACGGAGATGGAAGAAGCGTATTATGCCGTATAAACCCAATCAAACATAGAACATCAACCCCTAACCAACTACTTTGCTTGAAACA
This sequence comes from Pinguicula moranensis, assembly GCA_028565015.1. NCBI lineage: Eukaryota > Viridiplantae > Streptophyta > Magnoliopsida > Lamiales > Lentibulariaceae > Pinguicula > Pinguicula moranensis. Next base: position 6,405 of record JAOWBN010192354.1, read on the forward strand.
AATTGAAACCTGAGGTTCAATCGAATGCTACCCGAAGATATATTCTATGATAAATAGGAATATCATAAAATCAACCTTTACATATACACTAAGATGTATGCAACCTAATTCTCTTCAAAATAGGAATTCAATAAACAAATAGATCTCTTTCAAAGCTCATAATAAAATTAACGTCAAAAATCAATCTTGAAAAGGGGCAAAGTCTGCCTTTGCATATGCTACAATTTTAATGGGCCTAAGATTCTAATCACTAGACTTTATTTGAGTCTTACCTAATTTAAATCCTACTGAATTTGGAATTGACCTAAGTAAAAAACTCATCTTAACTTAATTCCTAAAAGTAGGAAATTACCTAATTATATAAAAACTCAAAATTCTCACAAACTAATGGACTAATTTAATTAAAAGACATAATAAGAAAAATTAACAGCCATCTTGGCATCTTAGGGCCATGACCTCCCACACGTGCAATATCCCATATGTTCGATATAGTCTCAATAACTCGTGTGTCTACTTCCAGTTTGAGAACAGTATTTTCAAAAATTATTATCACACAATTGGAACTTTAGAACTTGATATCATTTTTTCACAATATGGATTGATAAGTCCTCTATCACTGGTAAACTTTCAGTTCGATCAGAAGTCATTGAGACCTCCGATCACCAATAAAATTGAGGTTGCACAATGCTGTAAATAGCAGATCGTGAATAAACAAGAGCAGTCTGTTCCAAAATTCATATCTCACATTGAACTGTTCAAATTGAATCTCCTTTGGAAAGTTAGATGCAAAATACGTTCTATAACTCCAGTTAAATTTGCAGACTAATCCAACGAATTTCGGGCATCCAATTGAAAGAAACCATGAAACTGCGCTTTGTTGTAATTTACACCACAGGGTTCGATTACTTTAAACCACGCAAGAATCCAAATTCTTCTCAGGACTCTAACATTCACATTATCCCCTCCCTCCTGTGAAGGATTCGTCATCGAATCCAAATCTTAATGTGAATTAGAATACTCTGCATAAGTTGGTAACAATGCTGGAATTCTTATTGAAGATTGTATCAATATTCCTACAGACAAGATGATCGTTGATCGAATGACCAAATTCATTCCTATAGATGTGTTTAGAGCTCATGTCATGAATCTAGGATTACGTAGAGTTTGGTCACATCTCGCAAATGATAAGGACATGTTTTGCAACATTTGATTATAAAATGAAATTGACGTTTTCTTTTCATTGAGCATTACTTTAGTGTATGCAATCAATTTATAATGCACAATAAATGTCACAAACTTTTATGATTGGCTCTATCACAAGGGTAATCTCCTTATGCTTGAGGAGCATGTAGGATATGACTGATAAATATTTTGGACAATCGTTTTAGTATGTTTGAAATGAGACTCTAAGTTAATCAAATGTGAAATGTCTAGGTTTTCACATTAAAACTTTAAAGCCAAATGTAGAGGATAAAAAACTAAGTGTATTTATCAAAGGATACGATTCGCATGGCATAAGTAAGTGACATGCCTACCTAAATGGGAGTCATGATATGACACACATATCATACCGTGTGTGCAACGGAACAACCAGTGGGAAAATGACAAAAAAAATCCCCTAATTGTTATTGTGTGATCACACGGACATACGTTGGCCCACCTAAATGTTACTATTCGACTTAGAGCTATGGCTTGAAGTTGAGACTTGATGATAATACTTTACTATGTCATCCAACGGCTAGGATTTATATAGTCCAAAGGATAATGCTAGAAAATCAGTCGAGTTGATATGGATGGTCATTAATGTTTAAGGAACAATACGTCTAGCTTTACCATATTTTTCATGGCGAAACATTAAGTATGTAATCATATATTGAATAGCTTAAAAGAATATGTAGCTATTGTTAATACAAAGAGTAATTGGGGTATCATCACTTTGAAAGTGTCATGTTAGTTAGAAAATAATTTAATATGATACTGCTAGTTACTTTATGGTCGCACGACTCATTTCTCGTATGAAGCGTCGAGATATTTGAAAATTGTATTTTGTAGTACATCTTATGTAGTCAATATTTTTAGTTTAAATAAATAAATTAGGATAATTATTTATTAATTATCTAATACTGAGAGTTCTTATTATGGTAGGATTCTACTACCATAATTTGGATTGAACTCTAATCTTTCCTTATAAATAGGAAGTATCAGACGTCTATTCAATACACAATTTATTTTTTCATGTATTGAGACCCAAAAAGAAATTACAGCTTCTCTCTCAAATTGTTACTTTATCATCTGTGAAAACCGATATCTGAGTACATGGATTACAAGGAGACTCTGGTAAACTTCTAGTTTGTGTTGTGATATAATCAACCAAAAGATTACGGTTATATACGTTTTTACATTAGAGATACAAATACGTTGTCGTATTTAGTTTATTCGTCATATCCATTCTAATAAATCTAAGTGATATACATTAACAAAGCCAAAGTGCTTTCCAGCTTTGGGATGTAGACATCAGTGCATATACCATAAATCTGAAGGAAGTGTTGCATCTTCTGAGTCATAGCTATCAACGAAAGTTTGTAAAATAAAGAACGATGGTATTTTCATCCAATTTTTGCACTCATCTTAGTCTTCGCTCCGCATTGTTGCATTTCCAAGTTTAAGCCTCCCTTTTTCGTCTTTGTTCATATCTCTGGATTTTATAATTATCCTTTGCCCGTCTTGCTATGATTCAGTAGACAACAAGGATATTGTTTGCATAGAGGCCAAATTCTCTCAGTGAAGAAACTTGAAGCGAAAAATACTCTCACCGGATCTTTTCGATGATTCCCTTCGGGAAAGAATATTGTCGGTGAAGACAAGTCCAGTGGTGAAGCTCCCATGCTTCATCAACCATTTCCTTGTCCAAATAGAGTTTTTTACTGTTTAAAAACTCTTTATAACCAGTGGTAGTTGAAGTTATCTTAATAGTAAAAGAATATAATTGGCGATAGTATATTACTGAACGGTGATGTGGTCGGATTTTGTCGTGCTTATTTTAATAGTAAAAGAATATAATTGGCGATAATATATTAAAGCCAAGGGGGTCGGAGACTTTTTCTTTTAGTATGGAAAAATATTCCTTTTTCTTGTGTACAAACAATTGTTTTTTCCTTTCTCATTTCTTTCTTTTCACTTTTTCTCTTTCTTTTTCCTCTCTCTTCTTTTTCTCTCTCCTACTCTTTTTTCTCTCCTCCCTTTTTCTCTTCTGCCAGACTGCCCCTTCTTTCTTCTCTTCTTCCCCTTTTATAGTTGAAATTGGTTCTATGTGGCTGCTGGTGGATTCTCATATGTGTTTCACCTATTTGCCAGGTGATTGGTGGCAAGCTAGGAGAGGTACCTTCCCTCCAAAGGCACCTCCATTCTTCTCCAATGGGTGGGAGCAAATATAATTGGGTATTTTATGCTACACCAAATGGCATAAGTATTTCATAATTCATCAAGCCAGTTATTATCCACTTGTTAACAAGTCTCCATCCACCGTGTCCAAAATTGAGCAATGTAAAAGAATGTCTAATTTGTTTGAATTATTCAGTGTGAATCATGTATTACTTTATTCGACTATTTCAACCTCTTCACTAAAGGTTCTTATAAAAAAAGAACATTATATTTGAGCAAACAATCCTATTGAATCGAGCCAACATTTTTTTTGTATCAGTTCATATTTATTAAAAGTCATTCATTGAGGAATGATAAACCACATAAAAAAATCGTAAGGCATGTAGGCCGACCTAACCACTATAGCAGTCTCCCCATGCAAAACTAGGAAGTATTTGATACCCAAGTTTGTCTCCTTTATTGTCTCCATTTTTTTCATTCTCATTATTCCCCTAGGTTCCCTTTCCAATTACGATACCATTAGGTTCTCTGATTCATTTATGTTGATCCTTGTTTTGCAAGATAGTCAGCAATACTGTTGCCTTCCCTGTATTGGTGTTATATCACAAGTTGAAATCCAACTGCTGTTGAAATGAATTCGTCTCAAAGATCCAAAAGATACCACGAGTCACACCTATTATGGGAGATCCAATTAACTATCAACATTGAATATGTTTTAGTGATCATCTTATCCTACCTTTTTGCTTTCCAAAGCTTGATTCCTTCTATGATCGCACATAGTTCAACACTTTTATTTGTTCATAATCAAAACCCTAAGAAAAAGTTGCCAGGAACTCTGCTTTTTTGCACGAACGATTTTTCCTCCCTCGATACCCCGGGGTTATCCAAGCATCTACCATTGCAATTAAACTTCTTCCATCATACCGGTGGTGGTTGTCAAGTTACCAATCTATATCTTCCTTCCACTTTGTTTTTGACCGGCAGGTTTAGTTGAGAGAGAACTCTATCGTTTGCAACCTGCAATGATACATACAAATCAAAAGAGTTAGTAACTTCTATAATAAAAAAAAATGGACCTATCGCCATAGCTGATCTATGGTTGGTTAAGAGTCTTCAAAACGTGCTTGGCATATTCTCAATCATAAGGCCCATGTGATGATGGTCGGAATAACTTCCATCAAGAAACCTCTCAGGGTAGTCGTCCGAGCATGGAAAAACTAATGAGTCATTCTTCCTTTCCACGTTTGCAGGTTTGTGAGGGGGATGTTGAAAAGGTTTGTTTTCCTATTCCAAATGCCTGTCGCCAGTTCACTCCCAGTGAATATGTGACTGTTCATCTCCTGGTATCTAGGGTAGCAACAATCACGTCATGAGGCTATATGCACTCATGTGCACCTTATGTTTTAATCCAATGGTAGGCAATTATGTCACGCACGCCAGGCACATAAAGCAATCTAATGAGGCAAAAGGTGATTCCATATATCCTTTAAACCAAGGATAATGGATTTTCTTGCTCGTATACCATTCCATGTCGACTTCAAATTGAAGCTTCTTTTTTCCTCAAGAGTCTAGATGGTAACATCATCCCCCTTTCTGAGTGGTTTCCTTTAATGCTCTGTTGTTTGATTTTCTAGCATAATCTCATCCACTGCGAATCTTGTACCTCCTCCAAATTCCATTCCTACCTTTCCCAAAATTCTGCCGCTTTTGCGTCTTTGTTGGTCACTTGAGAAATCTGTAGTGACAAAGGGCCCAAGGTTAGTCATTTATCAAATGAGAAAGATGAATTGCCCTTCCGCCATACAATCTTGATATTCTCAACCAGCTCGGTCTTCATACTCATGGCATATTTCTAGAACGGGGAGTCTAGACCTTTCGTTTCACGAATTAGGATATGTTCCTTTCTGTTATACTTTGCTCTCAGGAATTTACACCGTAGGTTGTTCTCTGTCAAGAGTATAAAGCACAGTTTCATATTCATCGCCTTATGTACTTGTTGTATATCACTAATACCCAACCCTAGAGGTTGGCAAAAGGGCGGGCCATACTAGCCCGCCCAGCATGTATTGAAAACAAATGGGCCGGGCTCGCTGACCCATTTTGTAAACAGGCCAAGCCCGCCTGTTTGCAAAACCAAGCCAGACCCGCCCATCCGTTTAAGAATAATAGCTCTACACGGCCCGCCCATTTTTTTTATTTTTTATTACTTTTTTATGTTTTTAATATTTTTAAATATTTTTTAATACTTTTTTATTATTTTTTTATTTTTAAATGATAAAACGGGCAAGCCGGACAAACCCGTGGACTCAAAAACTAAGACCACACCGGCCCATTTTGGAAAATAGGCAAGCCCATCCCGCCTATTTTTACACAAGGCCCGTCGCCGCCCGTTAAAACTTGTTAGCCTGTTTTTTACGGGGGGGGCCAACTTGCCGAACTCTACCCAGACCCCCTGCTTCCACTGGTTTACATATCCTCCTCCACGCTCTCTCGTGTAGTTTCTTCTTTCCTTCGTACTCAACCATAAAAAAGTCTGCCAACTTTCCTCGCACTTCGTTCAGGATGTATAGGAGAATTTTCATGACTTACAATGTATGCAATGGAATACTTGAGCGCACATGTTTGATTAGGGCTATCCTTCCTTCCTGCGATAATTTTTTGCCCTTCCAACTGACTACCTTGTTCCTCATTTTATCTAGTAGTGTCTCTAGAATGATTCGATTAATCTTCCTATGAATAGTGGAGCTCTGAGTTATGTGGTGGGAAACTGGCCTGCTCTATATCCCGTTAAGTGCATTATTTGTACTCTCCTTGCATTACTGATTTGGCTGGCTAAAATAGCAGACTTTGCCTTATTGATTTTTTTCTTACCTAACCAATAGTAGTATTCTTCTAGTATCTTCATCATGGCCCACATCGATCTCCTATCTCCACTCATAAACAATAGAAAGTCATCTGTGTACATCGGGTGGGAAATCATCGTGCTTCCAATCGGATGCCATAAGTGTATGATGTCTCCTCTTTTGACCTCTCGAGATATCAACTTAGACAGGGTATCTTGCATGAGGATGTATAGGCAGGGAGAGAGTGAATCCCCTTGTCAAAACCCCTAACCTGATGAGAAGAATCCTAGAGTCGACCCCCATTCATATGTATTTAGAAAAATTGTTCTCTAACATATCTCTTCTGAATATTGTAAGCTACATAACTGAACCTTTAGCTAGTAGGACATAATCAAGGGAAGACCACCTCGCTCTGTCGTATGCCTTTGTCATGTCCGACTTCACCATGATGTTCCTTCCTAAATTTTTGTTGTTTATGTTTTGAGTAAGCTATTTGTACCAGAATGATGTGGTCAAACATACTTCAGCCTTGAATATAGGCTCCTTATTCCTCTGCAATCAATTTATCGATGAACTTTGATAATCTGAACACCAATACTTTTGATACGACTTTGTAAATCATGGAACATAAATTTGTCGAAGTTATCCAGGTTTTCACTTTTTTTGATGTGAAAAGTCTCCAAAAGTTAGTTCCATAAAAGAAATCCTGAATCGTGTGACTTAGGTCCATCCATGGAACTTCCCATGTTGATTTGAAGAATTCTAATCTGATCTGGTACCAGTGCAATGTTTCCTGGGATTGTCCTTAGGGCATCGTTGATTTCTGTAATAGAAGGGGTCATACAGACTGTATCCCTTGTATATCGTTCTTTTTTTAGCATTCAGCCTTTTCGGATCCATATGGCAATGTGTGTGTTTTTCGTCTGGGCTTTCCCATGAATTTCACCCACGACCATCCTCGGTGGTACAACTTGAGTAGCCTGGTGATTCTGTCCAAATTTAGTTTTCTTTTTCCACACTTGTCTAGTAATTCACGTTCCTTATATGGTCCTACACCGATCGTGGGAAAGAGAAATGAAGAATATAAATTGATTTGCAAACTACAAACTGAATACCTTAGGACTAAGGTTTTTCATGGAGTAATTCACAGTGATGGTATCGGAGCGAGGTTGAGACTGCATCGCCCCGAAAAAATCAAGAGCCTCTGAGACCCGTAACCACACTAGCCCGGCCATATAGAATATGGTGCAGTGAGCACGAAAGTACTGGTTGCGAGGTACAAGGCATATAATACAAGTCTCAACATGGTATGCCTAGTTGGACTTGAGGGTGGTGTTAGTCCCACACCGATCGTGGGAAAGAGAAATGAAGAATATAAATTGATTTGTGAACTACAAACTAAATACTTAAGGACTAAGATTTTTCAGGAAGTGGTTCCACTGTCAGCTCGGATTATAAGTGCCTCTGTTTCGCACATTTGCAGCAGTACAAAATTCTCCATAGATTACCTCCTACCACACTGTCCTACCGCTGCTTAGGTTCATCGGAAATCTTTCCACAATTTCCTTAGTTAAGTCTACTTCGACTCACGTTTGTGCCCTACAGCCCTTGTCCATTGAATTATGGCATTGTTCGTGCCCATATACCAACCAAACTTTTCCACCGTCCATTTTCCAGCACATCCTCACCGTCGATTTTGACCCTTTTCCACATCGGAAAGTTTTTCAGGGCAAGTCAACTTGATTTGCCCTCCACGCCCCTAAGTGACTCAGCGTCAAGGGGCATGCTTGCAGGCCTTCGCTCAACTACGAGATATCACCGAAATCAGGCAATTTCTGGCACCATTGAAGAAAAATAGTTGTTAGAAGAGTTCGGGCGCAATTCTCAAGTCAGAGAGAAAACGATTTCCCACCTGAGGTTACTTCCGTTGAAGAAAAGTACTCGAAACAACTTACTAGGCCGAACGAAAACTGTGAAGGTATTTCTTGCAAGATCAACCGATTAATTCTCCTAATCTATCAAGAAGATTAACATGCATTGAAAACAAAGTAAGGAGAAAATATTTAAGTCTCAAGTTCCAAAGGGATTTCCCTTAGGTACGTCTCATTGGAGCTCTGACAAACTGGACTGGACTACTACGCCACTTCAAATGTCAAGATCCTGTTACAATAACACATCCTCTGACAACAATTGAGCTGAGATAACACGAGCTCTTTCTTGAACTAAAAAACCGAGAGATTAACCCCTCACAAGCACTCAACAGATAGTGCTTTCTCAACTATCCTTCTACCCTTCGAAAACCATAAAGGGTGATCTGCTAGATCGGTCGAAAAAACTGGAATATAGAAGGATCCAAGGCTAGAATAACAAACAGTGAAAAACTGTTTTCCTTGAAGAATTCATCGGAAGAATATGGGAAAAATTGAATGTTGTTCATTGAACTCGTAAAATAGGTGGGCGGTTATTGATCTCTTTCTCCCCTCTCTTTCTCCACGGAAACAATCTCTTGATTTCTTTATAGAGGTCAGGCGACTGCGTACATTTCACCCTCCCCAAATCCTGGCTTAAGGCATTGGGTATGTTTGATTTGATTTAGTTTTCATTCACTCTACCGCTTAATAGATTTATAACCACATGACTTTAAATCTGAGTTGTTTACCTGGATAACCATCCAACGCTCCCGAAACTAAGATGAAAATTGCTAAATTGTATGACACTTAGGGTGAGTTTGGTAGCCGAATAGGAGTAAACCAGGTTCGCGGACTACTGTGGGACTAACACGGATAAGTGCGTTAGGTAGGGGACATTCAATTTTTTCCTGTAGTTGGCTTAGGGTGTTTGGTAGTCGTCCCTCAAAACACGGATTACTCACTCCTACCCGGATTACTAACTGAAATTACTAATATGCCCTTTCTTAGTCTCTTTTAAGTTAAAATGGATTAATTTAATCGATTAA
>JAOWBN010192365.1:0-14400 GCA_028565015.1 Pinguicula moranensis
AATGCATTGCTAGATGCCGCTTATGATAGGTACCGATTTAGATATGGATCCTATCAGGTCGCTCTATCTGGCGAACTAAAGAATTAAAATAAGTAATTATGTGAGACATAATCGGCGAATTTCACGGACGGGAATTAATTGAGTTCAGTGGGACTTGAATTCAATTAAATTGTAATGTAATTATAATTGGATTTAATGAGATTAAATTCAAATTATTGGGCCCGAATTAAATTCGAGCCCAAAGCAATTTATGCTTTTATTTCTCATTGGGCCGTCAGCCCAATGAAGTTGCAATTGAAAATAAAATAGCATTTGGGCTTAAAAGCCCAAATGACTTAATGAGTTAAGATCTCAAGCGGTCGGAAATATAAAATGGACACAGTACGTCTTTAACGTCTTCATTATCATCGCGAAACAGAGATAGCAAGAAGACGAAAATTTCCGACTGATTTCTTCCGCCGTGAAACTCGCCGGATTTCGGTCTAGCAGTCGCTTCACTTTGCCGGGTTTCATCGCCAAATCGCCAGATTGAGGTTAGTATGGCTATCCCTCAATTTATATACGGATCAAACACGGTTTTTGGGCTTGATTTCAACTTGGTTCCGGATTTGAAAGTTTTCGGAAATTTCAAAATCGGCCCAATTGATCCTACAGGTAATCCATAACATGTCCATTTATTGCATTAACAAGTCTTTAGGGTTAGTTCAACCTTATGGCGTTCACTTATTCTGTTCGGCTTCTCACCAGTCTCTACCATAGCCGTCAGCTTATAGGGGTCATTAGAGGTTACATGGAAGGTCACTACATGGGTGTGTGCATGTATGTTTGCTCTTCCCCATAACAACTTTGCCTCATCACTCCACCCTCCATAAAATTGATTCAACATTATTGGACACTCTACTTGCATTTTAAGAAAAGCCACCCATTGACTTTTTTTATGTGAGAGCTCAATGATGGAGGTCATCAAAAGCCTATGTGCTCCTTTGAGTATGCTATTCAAGGTCTTTGCATGGTTTAACGTAGTGCATCCCCTACGCCAACCACCATTATGTGACATAGTCCACTTTGTCCTATCCATACAATCTAATCAATTGTTCACTTCAATATTCTTGTTTCGAATCCATTCCATCAATCGTAGGAATTTGACTTTCTATGGTAAGCTACCCTCTCTGTCGCTCGCTTCAACTTTGCATTTTAAATTTTTTTTGGTTGAAGTTGGACATGACATGGTGAATGCAGTACCAGTGGACACCTCTTGCATTGGTGAATGCAAGTGAATCGTATACATCTTCAATGATTCCAGTGGTTCTATCTGAAACTAGACAACTCCAGCGTTGTAGGCTACCTTCTCATACACAACCTTAAGAAACCAAGTCCATGCTTCGGTTATCTCTTCATCTACCAATGCAAATGCTAGAGCAAAATATGCCCGCTGCCATCTAATGCCATTGCAACAAGCAAATCATGCCAAAGTGTGCAATAGAGATGAGTTCTATCCACAGTGATAACTGAACGGCAAAACTTGTACCTATCAATACAAGGACCAAATGCCCAGAATACGTATTGCACATTATGGACTCCATGATCTATGATTGTATTCAATCACGTGCGTTGGACTGACACTTTTTAAAGTTCTTGGGTATGCCAATAACTTTGAAATGCTTGACTCCAATGTACCATGCACCATTTGTATTTCCCTTTGAATATTTAATCTCAAACCCGTACCTATCTTTGACTAGTTTCATGTCGGCCGGGTACGCTACATTTGTCAAATTATAGTGTTAAGAGTATTAATTGTGAGTCTATAATTACGGGGTCAATACCTAGATTACTCTTCACGTGGCCCACCAACTTGCAGGCAACAAATATCCGTGTAATATTTCGGTGATATTCTGACGTGTCACACTCATGGCATGTATGCTGAGCAGTATATTTGGTAATTTTCCATTGACATGTTTCATCAACTCATATAACTCTCAAAGTATAGACAACAACTAGGATCAGGAAAATGCTTACACCTTACTATCCAATTATGTAGATCACTCTTGAAATACATAATTCTCTGGAAGCATGCAATATGTAGTTTTTAATGCAACATGTTGCACAACCTCCTCGTTAGTGAACTGTAAGATCTCCGAAAGCTATACTACGTGTCATGATGCAAAATTTGTGCGGAAGCGTAAACATAAGTGTGTGTTAAGCATACATAACAAAAATTTAAGAGATCTTTTGACCGTGGATCTTTGCTAATTTATACAACTTGATGGTACAAGGGAGATTTTTTTTTATACCTCTTGTAGAATCACTAATTCGTACAAGAAAGCTCCTTCCATTGAGATGTTCAAATGTCCACCCTCTAGAGTAGTCCACACCACCACTTCCCTTGAGGTTTATACACCCCAGTGTACAACTTATATGTAGATAAAGGAGTGCTAGCTCCAACCATTAAGCCTTAGAAAAGAGAAGAAAACTTGTTCAAGTTTTTCCCCAAAAATTCCAAATCTTTCTCATGTAGAGAATGCAACAAGGATATGAAACTTCTCAACAATTTTACCAAGTACATAAAAATCGACCAACTCTCCATATTTATGATATGATTAAGGTATTTATATAGATGGTCATGAGTCTACAATGTCAACACATGTTGTAGCTAAAGACTAACAATTAACCATAGCTTTACATGTGTTACAACAATTGACACATCATGCTTATGTGTCATGTTGTTGTAAAATCCTTCTCCATGAGGTTTTTATACACCTCTACACATGTGAGGTCATGAATAGCATGTATCTATAACTCCATAACGTCATATAAGTCCTTGAAAAACTTCAAGTTGGCCCCTATACTTTACCTTAATCACACTTTGACCCCTCAAGAAATGATGTCAATGTGTGTGACTTATAGGTTCTCAATAACTTGGCAATGGACCTATAATTAACATAATCAAATTATTATTAATGAATTAAACGCTTTTAACTCATTATTCTTTAATTTTAGTCTATAGACCATCAGTGACCTCTAGTAAGATATCATGGCCCCCAAGCATTGAGAATAGTCATAGAATGAGACTATACTTTCAAGAATTAGTTTTTGTGTAATTGATATCCTTTCACCAATAACATATTCATAATCTCGTATATTAAGGTTATTTATCAACCTCATTTATATACGTAAGATTTCTTGTACTGTTCTAATTAAAAACTCTTTCAAATTAAACTTGTGCTTTGCAAAGGCTAATATGACTTCTTACAAGTGGTCATAGGAATATTTTCTCCTAACATTTTAGGAGCGGTGAATCCTTTATTGATCAATCATAATCTTTCCATACTTAAAACCATTCCCAAGACTACCCATTGTTACCCATTTACAGTGTAACTCCGAATAGAATCAAAGAATGACATCCATACTCAAGATCTCTATATGGTGATCTCAAGTCTAAGGATCACTTATACCCACTATTCTTTTGAGTATCATCCATTGATAATATGATGATCTCTATGCGGGTTAATTCGATGTACTTGTCAACTACAAGCATCCATGTTTCTAGCTTAAGTGTCACTACACAATAGTTGATGAGATCAACCATTTCCTTCAAAAGGAATTGGCTAAGAATATGTTATTCTGTCCGTATTAGTGATGCCTTAGCTCACTAATACTATGGTTAGAGATATTTAGTATTGATAACTTTAAGAGTAGTCCCATCATCACAACTCTTTGTCATACACTTTATATTATCAATGCAAGGCTTCACTATTTCATATATTATAAATAAATAAGTAGCAAATGTTGCTACAATCATATATACAATATTAAAGTGTTTATACATAAGCCTAAGGTGATTGGACTTAGGACATAACACTAACACATACCTCCAAAAGTGTCATTATTGTCAACTTATCAAACCTTTGTGGCTTGGTACACAACTCTACTTGTGGTCATAAGTATCAACTTATCAACATGCATTTCTCTTCAATGTTTCTGGCTATGCCATCAATCAGCGATGTTCCAGCACTAAGATGTAGGGATTTGTTGTGAAGATTGGTATTAGAGTTGCACAAATCTACGTCCTAAATGACATACAGGCTTCTGGTTGTAGGATCCAATCCGCAAGAGAGTAAGTGAAAGACTTTTCTGATCTGCCATCTCGTATCCAAGACTAGGTAGTTCTTTGTATGTCATGCACCATTTGATCAGTGTCTGACTCAATATTGTTGAAGTGATACTTATTTCTTGCTTTCCATATTATCCAGTTCATTGCCATCCAAACCAAAATCTAGGCTTCCTTGTTCACCTTTTGCGGTTTGTCTGTCAGGTACCCCAAGATGTTAGAAGCATTAGTGGTCTGTGAAGTTGGCCCTGCAACCACTTCTGCACTTTCTGCCAAATTTCTTTGGTAAGCTTACATTCAGTGAAAAAGTGTTTAGTTGTTTCTCTTGAATTCCTGCAAAAAATAGTCTATATCTTGCTCCTACATGATGACAGACCTAGCCTGCAGATTAACTTTCACAAGAATTGCATGCTGAATTAGTATTTAGAAGAAAATATTAATTTTTCTTGGTATGTACCTATTCCAGATATGCTGGACTACATCTTTATGTGTCTGAGGGTATGGATGAGCCATGGAAGATGTGATCTTGGCATAAGCAGCTTTCATTGTGTATTTGTCTGGATTTTGGTCTCCATAGTTATATGAATCAGTCCCATATTGGTGTAGCCGGTTATCCTACAAAAGAGAGGTTAGGTTTGCCAAATCAGTTAGCTCAAAATCTCCCAATTCCCTTCTCCATGACCAGGTCCAGCCCCAGCTGCCAGAGTTCCAGTTGCTAGAATCTGATACAATAATGTTTTTGTTTGCTGCAACATTATATAGCCTCAGGTAAATAGTTGACAATGGGCCTTGTTGATGCCATTTATCCTTCCAAAATCTCATCCCTTCCCCACACCCATTTTGATGATCATGTTATCCCCGAAACAGTTGTTGGCTAGGCATGTATGGAGGTCATTCCACCAACGTGAAGCATAGGTTGTTCCTCTCCTCCTTCCTTGTTGTCTGGCAATTTGCTGCGATGGTTGTTTGAAATCTCTGAGGTTAGGTAGTGAGGGAAGGCCATCAACACAATACTTAGATCCCATAACCATCATAGCAAGAGATTGTTCACTATTTAGCATCTTATTTTCCCATTTCGTCAGCATATCATCGTTGAAGGCTTAGCAGACAGCGCATCCCAGTTCACCTTGATGCTTAGGGGTAGTGATCTATTTCCATGATACCCATGCCATTTTTTTCTTGTCTGCACTACTTTCTCAGAAGTAATTCCTTTGTAGGCTTTTTACATGTTTTAGAACTTTTGGTGGGGCTTTGAAGAAAGGTAGGTAATGAGATGGTAGCATGGAGAGCACCGAGTCAATTAGTATGGTTTTACCTCCAGCATAGAGGCACTAATTTTCCCATGATGTTAGTGTTCTATTGACTTTATCTATCACTGGCTTCTAGGGTTTAGGATTTAGATCCAATAGGCAATTAAAGATACTAAAAGGGACTTGTCTTACAATTCAAAAAAGATGACATCTCATCCAAGGTTGCTTCCAGTATGTTTACACCGATTAGTTCTCTCTTTGAAAGTTGATCCTCAGGCCAGATACTAGTTCAAAGTTCTAAAGTATACACCTAAAGGCCTCAATTGTTTGCCATGAAGCCTTGCCAAATAGGATTGTATCATCCGCAAATTGCAAATGGGTGATATTCACCTTATCCTTACCAATCTCTAGGCCTTCAAATAGTTCCAGATCTATTGCTTTATTTAGCATAACAGAGAGGCCTTCTGCAGCCATCAAGAACAGAGAGGGTGAGATAGTGTCTCCTTGCCTTAACCTTCTAGTTAATAGAATTCTGATGTTGTACTGCCATTTACAAGTATGGACGTTGATGCTGTTGCCAGTAGCTCCATGATCCACATTGTCCAGCAGGGTGGAAAGTGCATCTGTCTCATCACATCCTCGAGGTAGGTCCAATTTAATGCGTCAAAGGCTTTCTCAAAGTCAACTTTGAAGATCATTGCTAGCTTCTTTAGCTTTTTCATTTCGTCCACAATCTCATTGGTGATGAGTACACTGTCCAATAGCTTTCTTCCATGTATAAATGCCATTTGATTGTTTGAGATCACATGATTCATGACAGTGTGAATTTGTTTTGTCAGTACCTTCGATATAATCTTAGGCATAGCTCCTATTAATGTCATAGGCCTAAAATCCTGGACCTGCAGGGGTGTTTCCACTTTGGCTACCAATATTTTGCTTGCAGCATTACTTCCCCTGGCCAGCTTCCCATTCCTATAAAATTCTCTCATCATTTGGAGTATGTTAGGTTTCATGATGTTGAGAAAATGTTTAACAAATCTGAAGTTCAGACCGTCTGGACCAGGACTATTGGAGTTGCTAGAAGCACTAATAGCTGCAATGATTTCTATCTCTGAAAAGGGGGGCAACAAACTTTGGATGGAGCTGTTGTCCATTGATTTAAATACCATGTTTGAAGTTCTTTGTCTATTATTCATTTGCTCTTTGAATCATTCAGCAAAATGGTCTCTGAAGCAGTATTTCACTCTAGTAACATCATCTATCCATCTAAGGTCATTCCACACCCCATGAATGTTGTTCCTTCTTCTGTTTCTATTAACTATCCGATAGAAAAAAGTCGTGTTGGCATCACCTTGCTGGAGCCAGTTCACCCGTGATTTCTGATACAACATACACTCTAATTTTTTGGTAGTATCCACTAGTTGGAGATTGACATCCTATAAGTCCGACTGCATTTTCTCACCCACTACATTTTGATCAGCGTACAACTCCATATCCCTCAGCTCTTTTAGCAGTTTCTTTCGTTCTGTGGCCAGGTCTCTTGGAGCTGTCTTATTCCAAGCTCTTATAGCTTCCTCATTGCTCTTATTTTTTCCTTGATCTTGTAGCTTGCATAACCTAAACAGGTGCAACTATTCCATATAATTTCCTCTAGGGTGTTATACTCCTTATCAAGCAACCATGAATCCAGAACCTTCAGCGGCCTAGGTCCCCAGTTGATCATCTTGGATACTAGGCTGATCGGGCAGTGGTCTGAGTCATTTCTATCTAGCCCAGTTTGCACCCATGTGTTTGCATTGCCTATCCACAAGTCATTAACCAGAAACCTATCTAATCTACTCATAGATCTCAAAGAGTCTATGTACCGTGTGAACTTCTTGCGCTGCATTCTCATATCATGTAAAACTGAGCTGCTCACAAAGCTGTTAAACAAAACAGGTTGGTTTCTAGAACATATGTGTGATGGCTTACCCCATTTCTCTCACTTTATCCAAAACTACATTGAAGTCACCATATGACACCACTTTTCCCTAGCATGAGTTAACTGAAGTTAATGAAGTTGTTCCCACTGGCTCCTCTTACTGGTTAGATCACTAGGTACGTATATATTAACCATGTAAGATAGTATGTCATCACCCTGCCAAGTACTAGTAACCCCCAAGAAGCCTTCTCCATCAAATATGCTATTTTTGCTGAACTTAGCTCGGTTCCAGATAACAACCATCCACCAGAGTGACCCAAGGATCCTTTGTAATACCAGCAAATTCTGAGCCATACCATAAGTATGTGCATAGTCCCTTGTCAACGATTCCCATCAGCCTCCTGAACGCTAATAAAATCTACTTTTTGTTCCATTATTATCTGCTTGACTCTCCTTTTCCTAACCTGACTTCCTAGTTCCCTTACATTGTAAGTGAGCAGGTTCATTCAACTGAGGTTTTCGTAACAACTCCCATTGGAGGCATTGTATGCATATCAGCCTTCTGGTGGATTTCAATGAGTAGGTACCTGAAGTGTTCCTTGGCTCATATAGGATTCCCAGTCTTGTGCCTACTTCCAAGGTGTTGTCAACTTCAGCCTATAGATGCTCCAGATTATTAGAGACATGGCTCTGTCCAAAAGTCCTACTAAATGGATGGATCTTATCAACGTCCATGAATGAAAAATCATCGATCGAACCGCCAAATCGGAAAAATTGGGTGTTGCGATATAGCTTTGTATCAACTAAGTTCATGAGTTGGAGATAAGCGGACTCGAACCAATGACATCCGCCGTAGAGTAAACCACCGCCTCAGTAAAGTAGATTGGATGGAAGAAGTAGCAAACAGTTATACTCAATACAAACATTTCACTGATATTCTACAAGCTAAAGCAATAGATCCCACCACCGTCCCTGACCATCAGCTGTAGAGTTGAGTTATAAGACGCAATGGCATAATATGTTTGGGAGATGGTAATAACACCACTGTTCGTACAAGTTCCCAAATGACACCTTTTATGGCTCTCTATGGTTATTAACCTAGACATATCTCTACACATCCTACAACCGAGCCTACGGTAGAATCAGTCAAGGATTTCATGCTGGAAAAAGAAGGTATGCAAGAGCTGCTAAAGGAAAATCTGAAGATGGCCAGAGAAAGAATGAAACTTAATGCTGACAAAAATAGAACAGAACGACATTTTCAAGTGGGAGACCAGGTATTTCTCAAACTTTACCACTACAGACAAAACTCAGTACAATTTAGGCACAAGATAAAGTGGTCACCTTTGTCTTATGGAACATATACCGTACTTGAGAAGGTTGGCACGGTATCCTATTGCTTGGATCTTCCTATAGGGTCAAAAATCTACCCAGATTTTCATTTTCACTGCTGAAGGAACAACTTAAAAAGAGGGAGACTAGTACTGAGACACCTCCTGTGATGAAGTCTTATGGGGAGTTTCTTGTAAATCTTATCAATGTACTAGACAGGTGAACCAAACTTGGAAAGTTGGGACCTGTGGAACAATTGCTTATTCATTGGTCTGATTCTACACATGCGCAAGCCACTTTAGAGGATGCTTCTTTCATACATAATCACTTTCCCACAGCTGATCCTTGGGGACAAGGATCCAAAAATTGATAGGACAATGTCAAGACTACAACCAGAGGTATAGAAAGTGCAATCACATATGGGGGGCCAAGGGAAAGAGGGGCTATTGAAGGATAAAACTGCACGAGGAGTTCGTTAAGACTGTAGAAAAATGGAGGTTTATTGCGAGAAGGAAATTATGGTGTTTTGTTATTAGTGATTTTGTAATAGAAGCTATGTCTGATTTGTCATCTTCCTACTCTCTCCCTCTCTTCTAACCTTCCCTCAAAATTCATCCAGTTTTCTCCCTCACATCTTCTAACTTCCCTTCCCTTCACTCCAGAATCCTAACAAATCCTCCTTAACTTATTACAAAAAAAAAAAAAAAACCTAATACCTTGCAATAACCAACTAGTGGGAAAAAAATTGGCGGCTTGCTTTTGAGCTCAACAATGAAGGAATCCACATGACATGAAACGAGAAAAGCATTCGATGGTGATGAATGAACCCTACCAGCAATAGAGGGAAAAAATAAAATTCAAAATCAGTTTTTGTTCAAGTAGCTAGGGGTAAGCCAGTCATTTCACAAATAACCAAAAGTCTCAAAAGCCGTGTATATTGAATTACACCGATTATGAGGTGACAATTATCCAACAATTTTCTAGCAGAGCGGATTATAGTCACCGAACTAGAAAAAAAAAAAACTTACCCGACCAAACATGAAGTACATCTTGATAACATGGATAAATCGGCTGAATTGAAACACCCTTAATCCTCTAAACCAAATTGGCCCATATATGATAATGTTAGCTTAAGAATAGGGCCTGATAGGGAAATGGGAAGAGCAAAGAGGGTGACCCAATTGGATAAGGGAGGTCGCCTCCTCCCCACACAATTGGTTCAACACTCCTGAGTTTCGAGATCGTGGCCCTCTGGACGCATGAAAACCAATGCTATATATTACTTTAAATTATTTGAGCAGGTGGAAGATAGAGTGTTTGTTGACCCTGAGGCAATGCCTCAGAAGATCTCTCAGCAGGGATTCTCTCACATCCCTAAATCCTAAGCTTCTGAAAACACTTACATACCTCAATGCGAGAACAAATGTTTTCAGTGTTGAATCATTCTTCCTATGAATTTGATTATACATTAATGATCCGACTAACCAGTAAGATTTATGTAAAACTCGTACTCAATGCCTAGGTTAATCCTAAATTCAAGTCCTCTAGATCAACCTTGGGAATATCCCTCTTTGTTACTCGTAATCCTTATCACTAAATGCTAATTATTCCGAGGGGTGTCTAGTGAACACGATGGTGACAATTTTTCCACCGTTACTATCGCCACTGATGGTAACTGATGGCGGATCAAAAATCCTCCACTGCTAGAATAGTGGCAGCATGGAGGCACCATCGTATATTTCAAAAATTGCCGTCGATGAAGATGATGAACCAATTGCAATAACCCAATTTCTTGCTCCCTTCTGGAACAACTGTGTTGATCTAAGGCTTCCTTTCCGAAAAGATCCTTTTCTTCTTCGGCATGGAAATTTACGAACTTGTCTCTCTATTTTCGTTGTCTCTTTTTTGAGTGGGGTGAAAAATGTTGAGTCTTTGGAGTTTGCCATGTATAAGAAAAGAAGGTTTCACTGTAGATGAGATGAAGCATCCTACTTATCATGGATAAAAGAAATATTCAAGTTGGAATAGGATATTCATGAGTGAGTGTTAAAGATAAAAATATCAAATACATAAATAATTTCCTAGTATCCATTCATCATTCGTGGAACCGCTTCTTTTTTTTTGGATAGATAATCAGAGATTTGAAACCCACTAGGTATACGGGTAGACCCGAGGGCCCTACCCGACTAATCCCGAGATGACAGTGCCAGATTTGGAACCAGCCAGACTCGAACTCCCCACCTCTAAGCAAGCTCTGTAGTAAGGGGATAACCGCTGGGACAAGTCGCACCGTCATTCGTGGAACCGCTTCATCTATCCTTCAGTCATCCTTGGTTGCTCACTTATCCCAGCAGTGGTTCAGCTTAACACATTTCTTTCACCTATCAAAATGCCCAAAGAATGAGTCAAGGAGAGAGGGAAGCAGTCTGACTTTGATGGCTATCCAGCCACTTGCTGAAGTAAATGAAACTCAAAAGAAAGTTTCAATTGATGAGAGAGAAAACCCACCTGAGTTTTCACCGACACCCAACGAAATTGAGCCTCAAATCTCGCCAATTGTATTGATTGACACTCACGAATCGTTCTCTGATTGACATTACCCTTGCCTACCGTAGGAGGTGCAGAATCTACACAACGGATCCTTGTTCAGACAAAAAAAACAAAGGCAAAAGTCGAAGCTGCTCTGGAACCTCTGATCCGGCTAAGAAATCCAATGTCCAAGGAATCTAATCTCATATGGGCCTGTCCACCATGAACCAGAAACCCAATCCTGCCCAGTTACATTGGCCCATCAATTGGCCTGATCCACCAATTACTATTCTGCCCCCAATTGAAGACGCAGCCAGATTAACAACCAGAGAATGCCAAGTGGAAGGAGTTGTTGTCCACCAATCTGCAGATGAAAAACTCTGTGCCAACATGTGTCCACCAATAGTATGAAGCAAGTTGCTCTCAAATCTCCTATAAATAAGTTGTATACGTGAGATAGGAGAGGCATACTAAAAAACCCACAAAAACAACTCATCAACAAAGAAAGCTGTAGGGTTGGAGAAATTAAATACCTTCCCAGATTAGGGAATTTGACCCCAAAAGCCCCCTGCCATATTTTGTGTCTTTGTCTTTATATTACTCCGCACAAAAATATTATATAAATCATTATCAAAACAGGTGAATAATTCAGCCACACCAATCTCTACAGGAGAAAAATATAGTTTGGAACCCAGAGTACATCCATCGTCTAAGGGGCATAGACTAACTTGTTTTTGGATTTAAATTTAGTGTAGCTTCCAGCTTCCCATCCCCTTGTCCCTTAGAGTGAGTACTTTGTGTTTGTGATATTAGGCATAGTGTTGTGGTTAATGTTTTAATCAGCAGCTACCTTTGAGATGGAAAAGAAAATCTACAACTTTTTTTTACTTTTTTAAAATGGCGGTAGTAGAGGTGGCTCCGATAAGAGATGACGATGATAACGGATTTTGCCACCCAATTCATTACCTTAATAGTGCTGGTAGCATACAATGGCCACCCACTACTACCAACAAGTTAGATACCAATAAATTATTCACCATCTTCCCGCCGGGAAGCTTGGCCTTTTTTTTCGCCCATTTCTTCGGCAAATTATCCTATTAAGTTCCTTCTCCCTATTATTCGTTACAAAACAGTACTATGAATTGTGCAAATGGTTTATAAAGACAAACATATGTGCCCACATTATATGCCATGGTTTGTAGACCGTAAAGTCTATCCCGACACACGTACATTTTGTAAATATATGTGCACCTTAAATTTCCCGTGTATGCCTGACATGGCACGCATAAAAAATATGTAGTGTCGGGACAACTCGCGTTCCAAAGAGACACACACTTTTGCACTTTTTTAATTAAAAATAATTTAATGTATAGGATGATTTATCCTATTAATCTTACAATGCAGGCTAGCACGCCACAGTTTGCGGGATGGACTTTCCAGTCCGGCATGTGCCCATTTACACTTTTTTTCATGCGTGTCGTGGCATTTGCACGTGTACATTTGCATCTCTATGTTGGTTCAAATTTCTCCTACAGTAACATATTATATTTTTCCCTCTCACAAATACAATCTAGTCAGAATTCTACAATTGGTTTGGTTTGCAGCATATTGGGCAGCGGATATTGCAAATCATTTCCAGTAACATGTGGATATATTGAAGAATAGAGGCGAAGATGATACCTGGATGACAATGTGGCAGTGCATAGTCTTAGAATTGAAGAAAGTTTTTCTCAATTTTTTCTGCTATATTCATTGTATAATTTACATCTGTTTAAGTGGACAAACAAAGTATTTGTTTTGGGAAAGATCTTGAATACGGAAAGAATTAATTCAATTGATTCTTTCCGTTTATAGGGATTGAGAACTTCTTCCCTAATTATGCTAGCACTCTCCCGCAAGTTGAATTGGAGGGTCTCCAATTCCTGACTTGCATAGTACATCATTAAATGCTTGACCTGTCATTGCCTTAGTTAGATTGTCTGCAAGCTGGTCCTCTTATCTCACAAATGGTAGACTCACAATCTTTTCTTCAATTTTTTCTATAATAAAATGTCTATCCACTGCAACATGTTTAGTTCAATTAAGTTGCACTAGATTATTGGAGATGTTGATAGCTGCTTTATTGTCACACCTTAATTGGCAAGGTTTGGTCATAGGTCGACGTATCTCGGCCAATAATTTCTTTAACCAAAGGATCTCGTTTGCTCCTCGTGCTACTCCTCTAAATTCTACCTCCACGCTAGCTAAAGCCACTACTTTCTATTTTGTACTTCTCCATGTAACCAAATTTCCTCCGACAAACATGAAGTATCTGGTTGTAGATCGCCTGTCTACTGGATTTCCTACCTAATCAGTAGCAGTGTATCCATGAATCTCTAGATAACCATTTTTCTTGAAGTTGATCCCTCTTTTCGGAGAACCTTTCAAATAGTAGTTGATCTTCAGTGCTGCCTCCATGTGATCTTCTTGAGGACTTGCATGAATTGGCTTATAACTCCCACTGCATATGCTATATCAGGTCGAGTGTGAGCCAAATAGATAAAGTTTCCCGCCAACCATTGATATCTTTCTTTGTCGGCTGCGGGTGCATTTTCAACCATCTGTAGCTTGTGGTTTACAATGGCTGGTCTATTAGCAGGTTTATAATCCATGAGACCTGCTTATGCTAGGAGACCCATAATGTATTTCTTATGCGATATAAAGATTCCTCTTGGTGATCTCTGGACTTCTATTCCTATGAAGTATTTTAATTCTTCTTGATCCTTCATCTCGAAGTCTTTGAACAAATTTACTAGGAGCCTTGTCATTTTGGTCAGATCATTCCATGTGATTATCATGTCATCAACATATATAATAAGACATGTAATTAGCTCCCCACCTTTCTTGAGAAATAGAGTATGATTGGAGTTATACTATCGGTATCCATATTTCTTCATTGTTGTTGTGAAGCATCCAAACTAAGTCTTGGGTGATTGGTTAAGGCCATATAGAGCTCGCTTCAGCCCGCATACCTCATTTTGCTAAAATGTGCATGTAAATCCGGGAGGAGGTGCCATATATACTTCCTATTTGAGGTTTCTGTGAAGGAATGCATTTTTTACATCAAATTGACGCCCTAGATTTGCAGCAATAGAGAATAATACTCGCATAGTGTCAATTTTCGCAACCAGGCAAAATATTTCATAATAATTTATTCCATATGTCTGAGTGCATCCTTTGGTTGTCAGTCTGACTTTGTACCTTTCAATTGATCTATCTGC
>JAOWBN010192376.1:0-15580 GCA_028565015.1 Pinguicula moranensis
GACCCAGGTGGGTATCGATCCCTGGACCTCACATTTTGTGAAGTGTAGTTCTCACCACTTGAGCTACAGGGCTTGATGCAAGGTTATCCTTTATCACCCTATCAAATATTAATTTATGCTGACGGACTTCACTTATTTGTCTACAACTAAGGTAAGGGCATTGTTTACTTGTTTTCCTATTGGGAATCAGACTTTATCCAAAATTCAGTACGCTGATGATACTATCATATGGGGTAATGGAAGCATGGAGGATATCTTGGCTACAAAGAGTATACTCGGCCGGCTGGAGGTTATGTCAGGCTTGAGAGTGAATTATAATAAAAGTATGCTATATACGGTTAATTTCTCTCAACATGAATCTCAGTCACTAGCTACCTTATTACACTACAAGACAGGAAGCTTCCGAGATAAGTATTTAGGGTTGCCACTTGGGGGAAACCATAAATGGATTGCCATGTGGGATCCAATGATAAAAACTATACAAAATAGGCTGTTGAAGTGGGAAAATGGTAATCTTTCATTTGGGGCAGATTAGTTTTAATCAAAGATGTGCTATCCCATCTCCCAGTGTATTACCTCTCCATATTTAAGGCGCCTAAACATAATCTTAACAATATTACTCAGTTGCAAAGACACTTTCTGTGGGGAGGAGATTCTGAAACAAGAAGGAAAATAGCTTGGATCTCTTGGAATCAAATAACTCAAGCCAAGATTAATGGTGACCTGGGATTACTGGAGTTGGCATCCTTCAATGATGCTCTCTTTGGCAAATGGTGCTGGAAAATTCTATCTGATCAACCATGCTGCTGGACTGACCTATTACACTTTAAATACGGAATCAAAGGAGAGCAGTTTACTTGGAAGAGCAGGGATCACTTCCTCCAGGGAAGTACTCTCTTTGGTAGAGGGATGTATTGAAATGTATAAGGTTAGACAACTAGTTCTGGGGTAATATAACCCAAAAAGTGGAAAATTTAGAGACTACCCTATTCTGGGAGGATAAATGGATGAGTACAAATCAGTTTTGTGAAAGATATGACAGTTTGTATGCAGTTATGGAAGATAAGTTCAAGCCAATTATAGAAAAAAAATGCGTAATGCAGATGGAATATTGACTTGGAATTGGAATTGGCGAAGAAGGCTATTTTCATATGCAGCAAATATTCACATCCAGCAGCTAATTCAGGAGCACGATGATCATATTCCACAGGAATCAAATGATACATGTATCTGTACCAACTCAGGCAGCGGAGTGTATACCACAAGAAGTGCTTACATAGAAATCAGAAGAGCAAAAGGCAGAATCTACATGTAGACACTCTGCTAGGTACCCTGTGGGATGATTCCCCTTCGCTGAAAATTGTGGGATTCAACTGGCGAATGCTACAAAACCACATCCCCTCTATGGTCAACCTGTAGACCGAAAATGTTTTGGTAAGATCTCCAACTAATTTGTTGTGCAAATTCTGCCAATTACAAGATGAATCGGCAGATCATTTCCTCACAATATGTTGGTGGAATTTTGAATTACGGATGTCAATCTATGCTTGGCTCGATACTCCATTTGTTATGCATCAAGATCCAAGAGTGAATTATCAAGGGCACTTACGCCTAGCTAGAAAGTGACGGCACCTCAAAACATGGAAGATGATTTGGCTGCTAACAAACTAGCAGATTTGGTTTTACCAGAATGCTGTGATATTCTGAGCAGTAGGAAAATGTATGGATGAACTGCTGGAAGAAGTGAAGGTGCACAATTGGGCCATCGTGAAGACAAGAAGAAAATCAGTGAATTATACATACGTGGATTGACATAGATGGCCTCTTCTTTCTTTTTTTTTTTGATAAGCCAAATTTCATTAATAAAGAAATATGTACAACTTTCTTACAAGAGTTAAGAAAGTATAAATAGCAAAGAAAAATGAAAATGAAAATACATCGCCAGACATCGCCAGACAACATATAGGATAGATGGCATCTTCTTGTAATGGACTAATTAGCAATAGCCCAATGTGTATTCTTTAATCAGGACATAAGGTTGGCAGACAGGTTACCCTACCTTCTTTAGAGTAGCGATGAATCCCGAAGCCCATATCTCTAATCTGGGCCACTGGAATGAAGAAACTAACTCTTGGATATGGACATTTAGCTGGAGAAGAGAACTTCAAAACTCTGAACGTACAGATCTAGATAATCTGTGTCTACTTCTACAAGGTACAATCATCACAGGGGCATGGCAAGACCATTATTACTTTATGGATGACAAGGAAGGTACCTATAGAGTCAAAGAAGCCTACAGTCAAAGAAGCCTACAAAAGGATCATGGCCGAAAAACCACAACCATACACATAGGAGCAAGCAAAGACCCTAGATGGATTATGGACTAAGATGTCACCTACAAAAATAACCATCTTTGTTTGAAAACTTCTGCAAGATCGCCTGCCTACCAAAGCAGCTCTACAGCTTAGAAAGATTATACCTGCTGCCCAAGAGACCCCTTGTACTCTTTGCTCAATAGCTCATGAAACTGCAACTCATATTTTCCTTCATTGCAGAGTAACCTTACAAACATGGAAGGCCATTAAAGATTGGTTGAATCGACCAGGGACATTGGCTACACAGATTCCGTCCCTACAAGATTTTACATTAGCCAAACCTCATCAGGTAGATAAGAACATGTGGGTAACAATCTGATTTGCTATGTGTTGGGTTATATGGTCAACTAGAAACAGAGTGCACTTCAGGGCGGCAATGATAAATACAAATGATATGGTGCACTGGTCATGAGAATGGTTCAAGGCAAAAAGGAAACCTATGGCTTATACATTCACAGATTGGTTATTACAACCAATCATCTGCCTCCAGTTTAAGGATAAATAAATGCAAGGTTAAAGAGGGGCAATCGACATGGCAGAATAAAGCTGTAACTTTTATCCCTATTACTATAAGGAGAATTTTGCAGATGCTATTAATCTGATGTTATCATGTGCAGGAGCTACATTTTTTCTGAAGGGCGAATCAAGAGGCGAACTTGAAGGGGAATATGGATCAACTATGATGGTTGCTGAATTCCTGGAAGGGGAGAAAGGTGTTGCTGAAGAAAGAGAATGAGTCGCTATGGAAACCTGGAAGAGAACAAGAATGATCAGCGTGTGTTTATAGGAAGATCTCTTCACTCTTCTCAACTTTCTCTATTGGTCTACTCTTTAATGTATTGGTCAGCAGGTACGGTGCAGACAATCAAGCACAGAACTTGGAAACTGGAATATGAGACAGTGCACTGCCATACACTGTCATGCCCCAATAGAGGAGAAGTGGTGGATTCTGGCAGTACAAAAGCAGAGAAGGATGATGGTAAAATGATCCTCCCTAACTTTTATCTGAAAACCAATTTATCTGCCTACTTCGTTACAGTACATGTTAGGAATGCTGAGTAGACTAGAAACAGGATAGTAATGGATTAATGGAGGAAACAATCCTACCATTAACCTGCAGAATACAATACCTCAAGGGCCAGTTTGGTAGTCTTGGGATTGCAATCTTGGTAAAAGTAATACTGAATGATTACTGCCACATATCCCAATTCGCCACATGTTTGGTACACACCTTCCGACGGTGTAACGATTGTATCATGCATTTATCAGTTTCTATTCAGTGTTTGGTTCCACTAGTCGAAGCCCGATTACTGCATGATTGATGTCAATTCATGTTGAAATGTCTTTCTTACCCCCAGGTACTCGAGTGTGGCCCACCTTTTTAGGCGGCGCCTCGAGTTCCCTGTATTCGTCTCTTCATATCCCTCCTCCACCTTGGTGAACAGCACCCCACCAAATAGCAGCAAAAACCCTCCCGTCGCTCCCTCGCAAACCCATCCAGAGAAAATGGCCCGCACCAGAGGCACCGTGAGAAAGACCTGCATTCCCTGCCGTCACTCACCTCGCCTGGTTGACCAACCGCACGTTTGATCGTATATTCTTGTTTGTCTTCTCATTAAGTGCATTAGCCACGTTTTTCATGTCTTGAACCACTATTATTCGACATGCAATAGCATTTAATTCCATGTCATTAATTGTGTATAATGTTTATTACACTTTTGGTTGCTCATTATTCCCTTTGTAGGCTACTAGAGCATCCATATCGTCGGTGGCGGCGGCGACTGTACCAGATTCGCCGGCTCCTAGCCCATCATTTGAAGGTCCATTCTCAACGGACATTGACTCCACGCGTACACAGTCTTTAGCTGGGGAGACTGATACGAATCTATAGATGCGCTGTGCAGTTAATGCGAACCAACAAAACCAACAAATTAAGATGCTTCAAGTGTCCAAATAAACCGTGTCGTGTATAATTAAATACATCACACAAAATCCAACAAGTCTTAACGCAAACCGAAATACTCCTCGAGTATGGTCCTCATCTATTTCTCTCTTGCTTTCCTTGTTTGAACTTTCCAAAGGTTGAATTCCTCTTGGTCCTTCAAGAGAGTCTTCATGATGCACCTAGTTTCCTTGCACTCTAATTATGGGTATGCTTCAAGGCATTGCACTAGGTACGCTGCCTTATCCTCGCCCAATTTGACTTTGTCTTCCCTTGGTGGTGGTGGTGGCTGCTGCACAACGAACAAGTGACGAGCATCACCTACGAGCTCACGAAAGCTTGACAATGCTGCCGCGAACCCCTGGTCATCTACATTGTCTTTAGTTGCTTTCTGTTTACGGGACGTCTCAACCCGAAATGTACTTGGACTTTTCCCAAGTAGGGCAGGTGCAGATGATAATCCTTTCTCGACGAAATCTAGTATAGGTTGGACGTCGTCATTATCCAATTGCGTATAGGCATCCTCATTCTCATAGAATTCGTTGTGTCGCTCCGTCTCAGACTGCTCCACGGTGTAGTCCTCGCTGCCGGTACCATGTGCTCTGTACTGACCAAAAATCTCACACCAATCTTCATAAAGCGAAAATGTCTTCCCCTTTATCTGTCCAAATCTTGGCTTCGCTTGCCAGGACGTCAAATGCGGACATAAATGTTTGATACCATAGTTAACAATAACGATAGTAGGATGAAAAACAGTGTTACCTTCAGAATTTCTCCCCATTGGTCTTCATGGTTAACCACTGGCTAATGAGAAACAGGATCAATAGCGGTCCCCGAGTAACTCAGGAAGTCACTCAAGATGCTCCATGTCGTACGTCATACATGCATTTTGTTCTCATTGTTTTGTTCCATCACACGGTTGCCCGTAAATAAATCCGAAACTAAGGGTAAATACATGAGACTAAAGGCAGGATTACTCTGTACCAATCCAATCACACCTTTCTCGACCGAATTACTTTTGGGGAGTAATTCGGCTACAGTACCCGGTCACGGGATTGCAATCCTGCGACCCACAAAAAAATTATTGTGCTACCAAACAGGTGGGGTGTGTCAATTACTGAATGATTACTGCTTTAATTCATCTTCCATCAAGCTACCAAACTGACCCTATCAGTTTAAAAGAGAAATTAATTTTAATTAGGCATGCAAGGACAAAGGCAAATGAGATGACCTATTGGTTTGCAATTTATCATGTTCATGGAGCAATATTTATGAGGTATTTAAGAAATTCATATAGTATTGAGGATCTTTTGCAATTTATCCCTCCTTTTAAGGTGTTGAGGTGGGGCGGGGTGGGAGAGTGAAAGTAGTTGTGTGTTTCCACCAAATGGATGCACAAAGAATCTCTTGCATCGCTATGACTATGGTCAGAGTCATAAAATTAAGTGATGTAGAATAATTTTTTTTGTTAAACATAATGGGCCAAATCTGATCCGATCGGGTATGCATGTTCAGATGTTGCGGTAAAAATTAAAAGAGTCAAAACAAGTTGAACCAATATATTAATAAGAGAGTAAATAACAAAAGTATAGAGTTGAAAAATGAAACAAAGAGGGATAATGAACCTTTAATTTCTGCATTTCATATTTTGAAACAAATTAATAAGAAATATTTTTGAAGCTGTCATTAAGAACTTTTGTCATCGTCCCCGTTATTGCCTCTGCCTGTTTTGTCGGCAGACCTTGCTCTCCAATCTCCACACCTAGTTAATATAAAGCAAATAACATTTTATTTTTATTTTTTTCACGAGTAGCCGGCTTCCTTACAACAAAATAACTTCAAAAATTGGAATTTGGTTGACCATCAATCCAACAAAATACTAAACTGTAAAAAGTAATTGTATTAAAAAATTGTAAAAAAAATATTAAAAAATTATCCCAAAAAAAGTATGAAAACAATATCTATTAGAATTGAAAAATTGGCATCAAGGTTATATGATGTATTGGCTAACACTTTGCATTTTGAATCCAGTTGTTTGAAT
Source organism: Pinguicula moranensis (assembly GCA_028565015.1). NCBI lineage: Eukaryota > Viridiplantae > Streptophyta > Magnoliopsida > Lamiales > Lentibulariaceae > Pinguicula > Pinguicula moranensis. The sequence continues at coordinate 6,359 of JAOWBN010192376.1, forward strand.
TCGACTGCCCGTAGGATTTCAATTTTATTATTAAAAAATCATAAAACACCCAGAATAAAATGGGCTTTATACGTGACCTCAAGATTAAAGATATTACTCTTTTACATGTATAATTTTTTTAAAATCCTGGGGAGGGGGAATGCCCTGGTTCCCCTTGCCTCCGCCCCTAAGGCAAAAACACATGGATCGCCTTATAGTGTATCGGGTTGTTCCCCTAAGCTTAGCTTTCCCTTTTTAGTTCCCAGTTCGGAAGGATCTACTTGAAGGTTTCAATTGATCTCTTCACAAGACTCCCAATTGAGCGCGATGAAATGGGCGATCCCCGGATTTTTCCCTTCCCGTTAGACCCTATGAATTCAGGTTGGTTTTTTTTAGTTGGTTCCATATTAGAACTTGCCTGGCCATTGATGATTTTTTTAGGTATAATGAATTTAAATACAAAACAAAGTTAAATTACCTAAAAACACTCATTTTACTGCAAGCATACGGGTGTGGTTGTGTAAGCGAAAATAGGGTTGAATCCCACAAGGAGTGTTTGATGTTAAAAGTTGATTTAGGTATGATTACCTAAACTAATATGCCCGCAATTCAAACAAATGAACATAAAAAGATTAAACTTATTTTTTTTATTTTTAATATAAGAAAAAATTAATATAAACCAAAAATTACGGAATAACTTAACTACCAAGGAAATTCTAAACACTAGAGATCACGAAAAGATCGACAGGGATTAATGGATACTCCTAAGTATGACTAGGGTGACTTCAATTTCCTCAATTTATGCAAGTTTACATGCCAATGTTAAATTGATTAGAGATGATACTTTTACGCTCTAATTTCCTATGTCTAGTACTCCTAAAATTGTTGGTTAACTCCTTCTGTCGAGTTATGCCTATTCAAATTTCAACTAACCCAACTGCATCTTCCTACACTTAATTTTAAAGTAAACAAGATACTCATTCAAGTGTATGTTCACATTAACAATTAAGTGGAAAAAATCCACTTTTACCTACCTTATGTCTAAGTATATGTTTCAAGTTCTAGTTGACAATTATAGCACAATATGACAATAAAGCGTTAACCAATATTGTGTATTTCCATGTAATTTAGTTGGCCAAAATAAATCACATGCATTTACTAGTTTAATTTGTCAAAAATACTAATAAAAAATAACCAAAACATGAAACTCATATTAATTTATAAAAAATCAGTCACCCATCTGTCAACTTAGGAGTATAAAAATAATTTAGCTAAACATATTTAATTTGGAACAACACCACATAAATTTAAACAATGAAAATATAATTAAAGCTAAAGAATTCAGAAAACTCCCCTAAAGAAGCAATCCAATCCAAGCTTTAATCCACTTGAAATTTGTTCCCAATCAAACTTGGTATAGCTTTTTTTTTTGCCTTTTTCCTTATTCTTTTCCCTCAATTCTTTCTCTTTCTTCCTGAATTTTTTCCTCCACATGTCCAGACTTTTTTTCTTCCTCTCTTTAGTTTTCTTTCTTCTTATCTTTTTCCTCCCTTTCTTCTTTCCTGCGCGAACCAGCACTTTTTTCCTTCTTCACGTCCAGAATTCTCCAGGTGGATTTTTTTTCTCTTCTATTTCTTCCTGTGCGGCTCAACTCTAGAATTCCTCTCTGTGGCTCTTCTTCGTTCCCCTGATTTTTTATTCTGAGGCTTCTCTCCCCCACCCAAATTCCTTCTGCGTTTTTGGCCCTTTTATATTCTTCAACAACTTCTCTTCCTCAACTTATCTTTTGCGGCACAACGATTTTTTTTTAAATTTCTCCTCGTGTGTAGCCTATTTGGATTCACTTTTCTGCCGTTTTTTCTGCGGCTGCGTGTGCTTGTTTTCTTCTTGTGCAACGCTTCACGTCAATTCTCACGGGAGGCTCTCTTCCTCAATTTTGTTTTTTCTCTTTCTTATTTCTTCACGCGAACTTGCTTTTTTTTTTGTCTTGTTCTCCACGTGAACTTGCTTCCTGCGTGAAAGAGCCATTTTCCTACTTCTCTCTCTCTTTTTTTTAATTCTTTCTTCAATTCTCCTTCCAACTCTTACTTTGTGCACGTCCAGCCTCTTCCTTTTTTTTTTCCTTTCTGGCTTCGTGAACTCCCGCGTTTTTCTCTTAGCACTTTTCTTCTAATTTTTCGTGAACGTGCGGCCCCCTTTTCTCAGCGGCTCTTCTTTTCTTTTATATCATAAAATTAGGGCCTCCTGTCTCCTTTGGGCTTTGGATTGGACTTGGTAGAAATTGGCTTGCCTAATTAAAATATTAGGCCCAAATTTTCTTTTCATCAATGAATTTTCCTAAAAAATCATAAAATAAGTCAAAGGAAAATCATGCCATTTTTTCAATAAAAATTATCAAAATGAGTCATTTATAATTATAATAAGTATAAAATCATAGTTAATAAATAGGTATATTTGATTTGCATCAACTGGCAGACTGCAGCACCAAAAAGAATTTTCAATCTTCGTCATGCCGCAACCCGCAATATCATAGAGTGGACATTTGACATTTTGAAGAAGCACTTCGCGGTGTTAAAGAGCCTGATGTATTATCACATCAACACACAATGTGATATCATTCTTGCGTGTGGTTTGATGCATAACTTTGTCATCAACACCATTTGGTCTGTTGTTGGATTCAGTAGAAAGTCACATTTCAGGAGCCGAAGAACCTAATAATGCGTTGGATGACACATGTGATCCTATCTAAATGGTCAATTCGTCTCCTAGGTAGACTCATTTAAGGGAATAGTTGGCTGGCTGGATTTGGGAAAACTATTAGTCTAGGAGCTGATGAACCTATAAGGATTTGTTGTGACTTTATAACCTCGTGTGTTTAACTATTTGTTTGTTGTTGAACTATATGTATGTTTTGGAATTATGTGATTTTATAAATTGTGTGTTTGCTATGTGTTTCTTGCAACTTATAAATTGTATGCTTCCTATAAATTGTATGCTTTCATATGATCATGTTTTCTTGTAGGTTGTGAAATAATCATGGATAAAGGAAGTATTACAACCGGTTGGAGGAAGTCAGCTTTGAGAAGTTTGATGATCAATCTAAGCCAACTCAGAAGACTAATATTTCCTATAAACGGCCTCGAAACACATCTAAGGCCGCTGCTAGTGTGATAAAGAAGGAAAATTACCTTCCACCTGAGCAGCAAAATACTAAGAAATTTTGTCTAACTCCAACTGAAGAACAAGCTCTACTTACTTCCATACAATATTTGGCATAGGAGGGGTGAAAAATTGGACAAGGATGGAAGCCTTTTCATACCTTGCACCAAAGTACCTTACAAAATAGGGAAAATTCACACTATTAAGTCGTTCAACGCAACATTTTCATATCTTGCACCAAAGTACCTTATAGTCATAGATAATTAAATGAACAAATCAAAGGGACTTCCAAAGGGTTGTAATGAGGCTAGGGTCAAGGTAGGATAAAATATGGGCAAAGTGGGATAAAATGCCAACAAACCATCAATATTAATGCACACTACCAAGTAAGAACCCTCTCAGAGTATATGATGAACTCTCAAACAAACCTCCTCCATCTGCCCTTCTTTTTCTTTTTCTCCTCTTTTTTTTTCCAGGCAATCACTCTTTATTTTTCCATCCCAAACTTGAGATTTGCAATGTAAGCACATAAGCTTTTTCTCATATTTGTTTCTTTTGAGAGATTGAATAAGGATTCTCTTTTTTTTTTCGATTTTTTTTCTTAAATGGGAAAGAGCTTCACAATCATATTTGTACTATATGTCTTCTCAAGTATCACCCAGAAAATTCACATAAGTCAGCCTTATGCACCCTCATTTTACCTTACAATGTGCATCATTATAGAGGTCGGCAAATGGGCCAGGTCAAATGGGCCCGACCCGTTTGCTCGTTTCAAAATGGGTTACGGCCCGCCCGCCCCATTTTCAACATGGGTCACGACGGGTTTAGGCAGTGAAATGCGATTTGTTTTGTTTTAAAACCCGCGGGCCGCCCCTGCCCCGCCCCATTAAAATCACGCAGAGTCACTGATGAAGCCGTGAGTGAAATGCGATTTGTTTTGTGTCATTGTGCTGTGCTTGTGAATGTGAAGAACATAACCCTCCCCTCCCGGCTCCCAAGTCCCAATCGGCTTGGCCTCTCATCTCAGTCTCAGAAGGCAGAGAAGACTCTCAAGCCTCACCTCACCTCACGTAGTCAAACGATACACGCCTAGCCTCACGAGGGACACTACGACGCTTCATTCTTCAACTGAAAGGTTTGATTTTGGATTAGGTTTTGGGTTTTACTTTTCGATTTTATGGATAAAGTTTAGGGTTTCGTTACTTCTTGTGGCTATTGACTATTGTTTTATATCTGATTTCTCTGTGAATGGCAAACTGATGTAAGGATATATTGTTCAATTATTATGACCAAACTGGATCTCTGGACGCTTATGCGTCTTCTGCCCTAAATCTTCTTTTTCTTCGTGGGCGTTTTTTTGACCAGTGTCAAGAGTTATGCTCTCTGTTACTGTCGCTGATTGTCTGCTCCATGTCCTTGAGAATATTCTTCCCTTTGGTTCAGCCTGCTCATAGGCGGGTATGCTGCTCGTTGAATCTTATACACATGTTGATTCTACAATGGCATCTGATTATCAAGAGTAATGTAGATGACTGAAGATGATCAACGGTTGCAAAGACATGCTACCAATGGTGTATGTATACTTCATGCACAATGTTCGAGTTCTCTTCCTGTAATGCTAAAGAGATCATACACCTCGGGAATGTGCACGGGAAAGCTGCCATGTTCAAACTGTAGTTTTGAAATTACATCAATTGGTATTCTGAACTAGTGTGAAAAACGTCAGGATTTATTATATTTTGTACAGTTTAGTCTCTGTATTTATACTGTATAACTAACTGGCTGATTTGCTTGTATGTGGTGTAGCGTAAATTGAATTTTGATATTGTGAAATGTTGAAGTTTTTGTTTTACACGCTCTAATTCTGTCGTTACTGCCGATTGTACATCAGGATCAAAATTGCAAATCACATATGTATACATATAGTATGTTTTAGTATAAGCTATAATATATGTATAATGTTGTGAAGAATTCAGGCAAGGCAATCCCCCCTTTTCGGTAACATATGTGGCCACTGATCGATTTGCTGCCTTGTAACGGTCCTAACTCCTAACTCCTCTCGAACTCAAGCCTCTCAAATACCTGAATTCTACAATCAAGCTCTGCCAGAAACTTTCTTTATCAATCATGTTCTTTCTCCTCTATATAAACCCTTTTCTCGTGCACCTTTTCTGCCTAAAACAGATACGAAACAAGTGCATGGTATCTGCACATACGGAAAACAAGGGAGTTGAAGAAAAAAAAATCTTCATACATCATTTGTTTCTCCGGTCTCCCGGGTCGGCTCAAGTATCAACAAGGATATAATGGGAGGCTGCGCGACTAAACCCAAGGAGTTGGAAACGGCAGAAAAGGGGGCCGTCCCTGTTGAACAACCTCCTCCTACAACCGACGAAGCTACCAACAACGATGCTGAAACACAAACCGCAACTGCTGAAAAAGATGAGCCAGAGAATGCAGTGGATGTAAGCAATGGGAGTGTATTATATCTTCTGTCATATGAAGAAACACATACATTTCTTGTTAAAATAAAAGATCGTATATTGGGATAGAATTGATCCATTTCATTATGTTCTTCTCCTAGAGAAGGTCTTCATTTGAAGAGTACCTTGGTTTCTGTTATTGTTTGAATTCATTCAGGAGAAGAAAGATGAAGGGGAGAGTAAGGTAAATTCATCACCAGAAGCATCTGAAACGGCTCCAGAGGCTGCAAAAGATGAACAAGTGGCAGCATCTGAAGCAAAACCACCCACCGAGCCAGATGTTCCAGTCGAAAACAAGGAAATGGTAGCAGAAGAAGCCAAAGTTGAAGCTATTCCGGCTGAGAGCAAGCCTGAGGAAACCAAAGTTGAAGCTGTTCCGGCTGAGAGCAAGCCTGAAGAAGCCAAAGTTGAAGCTGTTCCGGTTGAGAGCAAGCCCGAAGAAGCCAAAGTTGAAGCTGTTCCGGTTGAGAGCAAGCCCGAAGAAGCCAAAGTTGAAACTGTTAAAGAGGAGAAGGAACTGCCAAAGGAGGAGAAGAAAGAGGTAGACGAAGTTGCTCCGGCTGCTGAGAGTGTGGTGGAACCAAAAATTGAAGAAAAACACATTCAACAGTAATTGGGAAAGATAGATTAGTTTATATGGAACACAGTTGGGTGCATAATATCTACTCGTGTTGAAGAAACAGTCATCTAATCACACACTTTCTTGTACCCATTCTTTATTATATCATGTTTTCTGTAAAGACAATGCAAGAAATGATTATGAAAATTTCAAAACAGAAGAAGTGCTTATCAAATTAATTACAAACAATTCAATCTCCAAATAGAACATCTGCATGAGCTCTGAATCTTCAAGATTGCCAAACTGAATGTTAAAGGTAGTTTTAGACAACAGATCTAACGAATAAATTAAATACGACAAGGAATTCGTACCTCTAATACGGAAGCATAAAGAACCGTAATCTTCCGGCATCTTCGCCTTAACTTCAAGAGAGAGAAACTATATATTTTTTTTTCTGGGTCTCAACACATAATAAGAAAAGTAGTAGTGAAATAAGCATACTAAACACTATATTTATACGGAGAGATTAAGGTTTAAGAATTAGTGATTAATTAAATAATTAATAAATAATTATTTATATAATTACACTTTTAGCCTTAACCCTAATAAACTATTAAAAACTATTTTTTTCAACAGCTCCCACTCGGCTACATAAGCTATTGAAATATAGTTTTCAAAATTCCCCAATGCTTCATATAAGAAATGAGTCGTGCGGTCATAAAGTAACTAGTAGTATCATATTAAGTCATCATCCAACTAACATGACACTTTCAAAGTGATGATACCCCAAATCTTTTTCGCATCACCGATAGCTACATGTCCCTTTAAACTATTCAATATTTAATTACATACTTAATGTAATTGTCATGAAAAATATGGTGAAGCTAGACATATTATTCCTTAGACACTAATGACCATTCATATCCGCTCGACTGCTTTCCTAGCATGGTCCATTGAGCTATATAGATTTTAACCCTTGGATGGCATACTAAAATAACATCATCAAGCCTCAAATTCAAATCATAGCTCTAAGTTAATGAGTAACGTCTAGGTGGACAAACGTATGTCATTGTGATCACACAATGACAATCATGGGATTCTTTGTCATTTTTACAGCGGTCGTTCTTTGGTACACACAGTATAATATGTCTATCACGGTATGACTCCCACTTAGGTGGGCATGTCACTTACTTATACCATGCGAATCGTAGCCTTGGATAAATACGCTGGTCTTTATTCTCTACATTTGGCTTTAAAGCTTTAATGTGAAAACTCATATATTTTACATTTGGTTCACTTAGAATCTCATTTCAGACATATTGAAATGACTGTTCAGAATATTTATCAGTCTCATCCTCTATTCTACGCAAGTATAAAGGCGATTACCCATGTGATAGTGCCAATCATAAAGTCTTGTGACATTTATTGTGCTTTTTTAATTGATTGCATACACTAAAGTAATTCTCAATAAACAAAAAAACATCAATTTCATTTCATAATCAAATGTTACAAAAATATGTCCTTATCATTTACAAGATATGATCAAACCCTATATAATCTTAGATTCATGACATGAGCTTTAAACACATCTCTATGAATGGGTTTGGTCATCGGATCAACGATCATCTTGTCGGTTGAAATATACTTGATACTTATATCCGCTTTGTTGACAGCATCTCGATCAAAATGGTAGCGCCTCTGGATGTACTTTGTCTTTGTATAGAAGTTTGGATCCTTAGCAAATTGAATTGCAGCAGTATTGTCAGCTCTATAGGTTCATCGGGCCTCGGAGTCAAATCGAGATATTGTAGAAAGCTTTTAAGCCAGAGTGCCTCTTACATGGCTACACTGCACGCGATACATTCTGCTTCCATAGTTGACAATGCGATGCAATCTTGTTTCTTGCTGCACCAAGATATAACTCATTCACTAAGGATGAAGACATATCTAGAGGTAGATTTGGACTTATCCAAATTGCCTCCCTAATCAACATTCGTGAATCCTTTAAGTCGCATGTCTTCCCCTTGAGAGCATAGGACTAGATTGGTCGTTCCTCGAATGTAACGGAAGATCATCTTGACTGCTTGTCATTGAGCGGGCCCCGGGTTGCTTTGGTAACGGCTCATAAGCCCAATCACGAAATAGATATCCGACAATGTACATAACATGACGTACATCAGGCTCCCTATGGCACTAGCATAGGGAACAATGCTCATTTCTTCCTTTTCCTTATATGTTTTTAGGCATTGATCAAGGTTTAGTACCAAACCTTTATCAACGGGGGTGTCAACGGATTTGAAGTAGTGCATCCTGAATCGTTCTAAGATTTTATTTATGTATGCTTGTTGGGATAGACCCAACATTCTCTTAATACGATGTCTAAAAATCTCCACACCTAGGACATACATAGTTTCACCCATATTCTTCATCTCGAAGACGAATGATAGCTACTGCTTAATGGTGTTGATCATTTCCATGTTATTTTCAGCCAATAGTATGTCATCGACAAATGGGAAGAGAAACATGATTCATTCCTTTGTCTTTAACACATACACACAGTGGTCTTTATCTATTATGGTGAAGCCAAACGAAGTAATGGCTTCACAAAATCTGAAATACTACAATCTGAAAATTGTTTAAGATCATATATGCATCTTTTAAGATGACATATCTTACCATCTTGTCCTGCTGAGACGAACCCAACAAGTTGATCCATGTAAATCTCTCTCTCTCAAGTGTTCCATTAAGGAAAGCAGTTTTTTATGTCCATTTGGCATAACTCGATATCCAAATGTGCAACCAGGGCCATAAGTAGGCGAATAGAGACAATTCTCACCACAGGTAGAGACGCCAAGGCCGGGCCGCCTGGACCCGGCGGGCTAACCGGCCCGTGGCCCAGCCCTCCGGGCCAAGGGCCACCCGCCGGGTTGCGACGGGTCCTACACGGTTCCGGCATGGTTCAGGTACGGTTGGCCCTCCGGGTCGATGGATTTATTTTTTTAATTTTATAATTTTTTTTCATTTCGTGTAACAGAAATTATA